>VXBZ01008816.1:398132-424057 GCA_013399135.1 Heliornis fulica | reverse complement strand
CCTGGGTAGGAGAAACATCATGGAGTGAAGTCTGCAAAGAAGGGAGGGGTGGGTGGGGGTGTTTTAAGAACTGTTTGTGTTTCTCATTGTCCGACTCTGGTCTCTGTGTGTGTAGTGTATTAAATTAGAGAGTTTTCTTGTCTTCTGTGTTGAGTCTGTTTTGCCCATGATGCTCATTGCAGAATGATCTTTCCCTGTCCTTATCTCGACTCCAAAGCCTCTCAATAGATATTTTCTCCCCCATCCAGCTAAGAGGGGAGTGATAGAGCGGCTTTAGTGGGAGTCTGGCTGCCAGCCAGGATCAAACCACCACAGTGCCACAGCAGAAGGTGCCAAAGCAGAAGGACATCCTTCACCTCTCCTTCCTCTCATGAGGATGCCCTCACACTCCAGCACTGGGTGTCTCCCAGCACGCACTGACTCTGTCAAGGAGACAGCCCTGCTTTGGTGGCTGGCAGCAGCATGGTCCTGGAGAAGGGAGGAGGACAAGGGAAGCCCAACTCAAGGAAGCTTCCCGAGATGGTCACAGCGATCAGGCGTTCCTGTTCACTGTCACCGGGACATTTCACAAATGCTGCTAAAACACTGTAATCATAATTCCATCTGAAGCTTTGCCATCTCTTTCTAAGCCAAACATGGATAGTGTTGCAGATTGTATTTTATTTTTGTGGTAGGGTCACTCTTGGTCATGTTTTCTTCAATGACTATATTCCATGCTTTGGCTTGAGACATTAATCACTGATTTTTAACCAGTAGAAGATCTCTCCTGATCTTCCATAAATGGTCTGAAGCAAACTTGAGCTTGTAAACAAAGTTTTGCATGGAGGAAGACAGTGTTGTTAAAGAAGGCAGCAAGGTGTATCTTGTTTACTTTGTAAGCCTGTTTCTGTCTTATTATGTCAAAGTGAGATGTAGCTTTGCGGACTTAACAGCCCCTACAGCTCAGCAAAGACATCCTGTGAAGATCTGCCACAGTGGGCAAAGATCAGAAGAATTTTCTCAGTGCTTTGAGTGTCCAAGTGGAAAGGCCAGGTTACTTTGTCCTGCTCTGAAGCATCTCTTGGGTTAGGGGAACTTCCAGAGAGCCACAGGTGGGACCTCATTCTCTTGAATTTCTGGAGGTGGGGAAGTAGGATGTGCACAAAAGATATGGCTTTATGAATGAGGTAAAACCTGGGTTACTTATTATCTGGAGTCCATAAGTTCATATCCTCAGTCCATTTGCCCCCATTATCTAGGCTTCAGCTGATTTCAAGGATCTGTTTCAAAATTTGTGTCCCAAGACAATCAGTTAATCTGCCGTTCACCCATCACACAGAACAAAGTGACCATTCTTACTGGGTAGCGATTACCCACGTGTGGGGTGTATCTTGTATTCCCTCATACAGCCCACCCTTCCACACAGGTCCATAATGTTTTATGTAAATTCATGGTAATCTCAATCTCTGTACATGTGGGCATATTTCACTTGTCTGATAAGGATCAAGGGACTCAACCCTTGCTATATGCTTTATATTCAAACAAGCTGGGGTTAATTTGATGCCAGGAGAACAGCTTTTAATTCTCCCTCTCAAGGCATGAAACTACCAACATTAACTTTCTGTGCTCAGCTCTTGCGGTCTACAAGGAAATGGTGTGAGCAAATTTGATAGCAGGTATGTTGGCATGTGAATGTAAATCAGGTAGAGAGTTGCAGACAAAACGGATGGCAGGCTAAGATGTGTGGTGCTTTATGGAGGAAAAAAAAAAAGAACAAAATGAAGCTCAAGCTACATTTTTTGTTCTTGCAGTGTTGATAGTTTGCCATTTGATTGGAACACTGGGGTCAGATTGTTTGGAAATAGTAGGTTGTGAGATCTTTTGTTAGTGAAAATGTGGAGGGCTCTTGTGTCACACTCTGAAATGCAAAATTTCTCTCCCAGTGCCAATCCTACTGTTAATTTGGTTTACTTCTGCTGAAGACCTGTGTTCCCTTCTTCCCCCACTCCCCTTAAAGTTCTCCAAAAAGACATTGTCCTTCATTTTTGCCATTTTTGAGGCACAGTCCAGTGGGGTCCTTTTGTTTTGCATACAGGTGCTGAGTAGTGAAATGTAGATAAACAACAATCTGCCCAACTCACAAATAACTGCACACCCCCTCTTTACCACCACTATCACGGCAAAAGCTTTGTTAGATTTTATGGGATGTTTGTAAAAGTCAAGAGATTCCAGGGAATTTTCCTTTTCTGTTCAAGCTAAAGGAAAATATCTCGACGCTTGGAGCCCTCTTCAGCAAAATCATTTCAAGCAGGTCCCGCTCTTTCCTAAATTGCCAAGATGACAGCTTGAGCGCATCCGCTGAGTGCCACTGTGACAGTCTGATCACCTGGGGAGATAAGTGTCTTGCAGACAGGCAGATCCCAAGCCATTTTGGTAATTATAGGTGAAAACTAACAGCTTGCCAGTGCAGATTCTTGAGTGCCCAAGGCATGTGCTTACGGTAGGAGCCTCCACAGTACAACTGCTGCATTCGGTGATTCTGCAGCAGCTCGTCCGGGGGGCTCCAGGGGACTCCCTGGGGTGATCATGTTGTAAATAGAATAATCAGGAGATAATAAATGCAGTGGACAGTAGTTTTGCAAGCTCCTGACCAGCTGGAGTTGAGAGACCCCATGCCAGCTAGCGCAGCTATATGATTGTCAGGTGCTGGCTGGGCATATAACTAGGCCTTTCGCTCCAAACCAAAGGAATGATCCTTCTACCCAAAGTTTGTTTATAATGTTCTTTGATTGCATGTACCAGTAGTGTTTTCATCTTCCATAAGCCTAATCTTGTCTGCTTGTTTACTAGGCCATAATGTTTCGATCTCATTACAGAATGAAGAGGCACTGTCAACTTTCATGCCACCAGCATTGATGTCAGGCTGTCAATTTTCTGTTCATGTGGTGATTAATTAAAGTGGCAGCCAGTTGGTAAGTATCTGTATCTTCAAGGGGTCTTTTCCTGAATTTAGGCATCAGCGACACAATAGAGGTTGTGAAAGTGTACTTTACAATTTTGAAAGTGTACTGTAGACAAAGTGTAGGCATCTAAGTTGAAAAGCATGGAAAATGCCAGCTTGGAAAATGCCAGCTCCATTCCTGCTTAGGCCTTAGAGGTATTTAAATTCCTTCAAGTGCCACACATGGCTTGAATCTGGCATTTCTGGGTGCCTGAATCTCTGGAAAGACACTAAAATGCTGTTGTCAGGACTAGCTGACTTGTGATTACCAATCAAGCACATCTCCCGAAAGTCATAAACAATTTGATCAGAACCAGGATTAATTTCAGAAAATAAGGAGTGTGTGATCTTCCCTTTTAAAACGAGGCAGGGGAAGTCCCCTTCCTCTTCCTCCAAAACACAGTATTCAGTTGGAAGCAGAATTGATCAAAGGTCTCCAGTCTGGAAGAAGAGAGCCCAGAGCATCTCACCTGGACTAGACATCCCAGACAGCAACGAGTCAGTCCATCTCTGTCTCTGTGCATCAAGAACTAGAACTAGAGGGGACAAGATGAAGCCTGGTGTTAGGAAATAGTTTCCTGGGTTTTACCTCTTTTCCTTTAGCTTACCTTAGAGTGAATATTTCTCCCAGAAGTACAGTGGAAATTTGAAAACTGACTTACCCTGATTTAAAAAAAAAAAAAAAAACAGAGAAAAAGAAAAAGTGAATTCTGTATGTTGTTTCATGGAGATACTTGCAGTTTGGCAGCCAGGTGAGCCCTCCTTGTCACCAGCCAGGCATGAAGGAGGAAGGGGTGACGCTTTATTTGGAGGCTTAGGGAAGAAGAATGTGGTTATCAATATGGGACTTTACTGGCACCAGGCACCACGTGTGCAAGCAGGCAAGCAGTGGCAGACACTGTGACAGTGGAACCACACAAGTCCTTGCAAACATACAGTAGGACTACAGTCTCGCTGTCGTCTTACCATGTACCCTGGGGGCACCACATCAATGACAAAGATGGTTAAAGCTCTTGACTACATTTTAGATCCTTACTACCAATGATTCCTGAAATAGTGCAAAACCAAAACTACAATGGTCTTAATTTTTTTTTTCAAATTCAAGGTTCCAGGCTGAATTTGGAGAGGACAAGTAGTCTGAGAAAAAGAAATAACATTTCTTTTGGCAAAGTCTGTTGGTCTGAAAGTGTCTGGAAGAAGTGTAAATATGGAATCTGGCTCTGCTGTTTTCTGCAAAGATAGTTCTCAGAGTAGGACTGCTCTTAAATGATTATCAAAATGTAAAGAAAATAGCATGGATTGGAGCTGTCTGGAAAACTTCCTTTTGTTAAGAGATAAATTACAATTTTTTCTCTGTAATTGCATGTAAAAGAACTTTGTGTCCAAGACTCGGCTATTTGATGAGTTAACAAACCAAACCAAATGTAAGCTTCTGTTCAAACAAGTGGGTTTCTGTTTTGTTTGCCAAGAAAATCTTTCCAAAGTCTAACGAATGTAACATTGCCTGTATGAGTCTGCAGACAGCCTCAACAGAAAAGCACAAACCTTTCCACTCCATTCATCTCAGCTAGCTGCCAACTTCACACTCCTGGGTTTTGCTCAGTGTTGGTGCCACTTGCTTTACTGCTGAGTGTTTTGTCTGAAGGTTTGGAAGTGGCACGCTGGGACATTCAGGGAAGGGAAGGCATGGGAACAGAGAGCAATGATACAGACAGGATGGCCACAGCATCAGCTGTCCTCTACATGTGAATGATGGACTGGGTCCCTCTGGTAATTTCAAAGCAAAGATGAGCTGGAGGTCTGGACAGCTCACCCATTGCAACCTCCCCCAGGGGCAGCCCTGTCATGTGTTGTGTTGATGGCAAAGGTGGAAACCTGTCCCAGAGGCAGCTGAGACTGTCCCTTCTGCAAAGCAGGCTGGTTGCTTCTTGTCTTTCTGCCTTCTGTTGTAGTTAGTAATCCAAGTCATCATGGAGATGGATGTGGATGAGTATGTATAGATATCCTGTGTGCTGTTAATTGGAGATGTCAGCACTGAGACCCCAACGACTCCATGGAGGTTGCAGCCACCTTCTTCTGTCTGCCCTGTATCCAAAAAGCCTTCAAGTCGTCTTCTGTCTGCCCTGTATCCAAAGAGCACCACTTTGTGTTTGGCCTTGTCCCATCACAGTAGCTATTCCCCTGCTCAGGTGCTTTTGTAGAAGATATCCCCTTCCCTGCTCTTCCCCGTGGGTTTTTCAATACACTGCAGTCAGACCTTCCTCTCCACGTCACCTAGATAGGACTCTCAATTTCCAGTTTCCATTTTTTCTAAGCATCTCTCATGATCTGTAATGGTGATGAGAGAGAAGTGTCCACCTTTGGAGGCTATGACTCCTGAAATCTCTCTTTTCTAACGCTTCTGGTGCAAGTACTTGTAGGTCTGTGTGCTCGAGCTTTGGTACCTTTTCAACAAAGGTACATAATGTTCCTCTTCCCGAGGATCAGGAAGATTCAAGGCTGTGCTGAAACAAGTTTAGCTTTCTTCTTTTAAACCTATCAACCAAATCCCATGATATTTTTTTCCCACCTCTCTCTGTGCTGCAGCTTTTTCACACCTCTTCACTTAACAGCCCCTTCAGATTCACTAAAAGGAGTCCATGCTTCTTTGGAGAAGAGGTGGTTGAAAAGGCAGAGGACTGTGAAGGAGAGATGGGGTTACATGAGCTGAGCGAGGCTGGGCCATGCCAGAGAAAAAGGCAGCACCGGCTGGAGTCAAGAGGAGGTAAGGGCCTGGAGAGATTGGGGAGGGAGGGCTGCGGCGCCTGTCCTTCATCGCCTGAATAAACAACCCACATAGCAATAACAATAAATAATTTTATGAGGAGCTAGATAAGCTTTTAAGGGGGAAAATGGTAGGGGGTGTAACTGCAAATTGAGGAGGAAAGCAGCTGAGATGGCTTTCCCTGTTGCTGTCTGTCCTCTGTTTGGCAGCAGCTCATTTGTGAAAAAAGCAATCAAGAGTAGTTTATGAAGCTAAGACATTTCAATGATTTGCACTCAGTGAGAATCATTGATGTTTCTGCTTTAGCTAGATTTTGCTGCTTGCAGTTGAAAGCCCTTCACTGCCTGAAACCCGATGTTAAACCTGGAAATGGGTAAAATCACAAGTTCCTTAAGAAAATCCTCTGGGTTTGAAAGGGGACGTGTTCATTACCCCTGCAATTAGCAGGAGTGCTCCTCCCCGATAGGGTACTCAGTCCCTCCTGATTCCCCTGCTCACATCGCAGCTCCCCGGTCACCCGGTGCCATTCAGAGTGTGGATCACCGCTGTGTAACGCATTCTGTAGAGATTATGTGTCGCTGTGAGACACTCCGAGAGCCAGGCCGTAAATATTTCCATCAACTTGGAAATTGCCAAGTGGAGTCCTGGGGATTGCCATCCCCAGGACTCCACTTGCTGTGATACAGCTAATCCCTCAAAAAGTGGTCTGGGTTTTGGTTTCTGTGGAGCTGACCCATACATGAAGGAAAAGTTTCCTCAGGAACAAGGTTAAATGATGGGCTTATGAACCTACTCTCTTATTTCCCCTTCATTTTATGATAGAAATGTAAGATGTTGTGAATGGTTTGTCATAACATATGCCAGCAGGAGCATGCCAAAAATAACAATCTGAAGCAACACACGGTATGTAACGCTTGCATACTTCTCCGAGAGTTAGAGAGATCATTGAAACAACACATGTCAAATGCTATTACTGTCATATTGTTGGGGCCATCTGTTAGAGCCCAAGATCAAGACCTGCTGCTTTCCCTGGAACAGCAGCTCCACAAAGGACTGTGGCAAATTAAACTAAATCCTCTCAGGCCTTGGGAGATCATCCAAGGGGTTTGCTTGTTTTATTTCGAGACTTCATCAGGGATAAAACCAACAGTATATTTTGGATATTGCTCCAGGGGAAGTCTGGAGAAAAGCTTTTTAATTCCTTTTGGTTTGGTTGGGGTTTTTGGTCGGTTTTTTGTTTTGTTTTGTTTTGTTCTGTTTGCTTTGTTCGGGTTTTTTAGGGAGCAAATAAGAGGTACAAAACAAGGATTGAACTGTCAGGATAGGCTGAGTACATCTGCACTCACAGGTGTGCTTCTTGGGAAAACATGTTGATAAAGTTCATAGAACTGTGCACATGCAATTATTTGCAGCCATCAGACAATAATTTGATAGCAACCTGAAGTTGTATATAACTGATTAATGCAGTTGACCACACACACACACACAAATTTTCAAGGCAAAGCAAAGACTCTTGAAGGTGCATATGGAATTTGGATGCCAAGCCCCCTGGTGATTTTCAAAATCTCAGCTAGAATACCTGTAAATCTGGTTATTATATATATGATGAAGTTCTACATAATTCTGGATCTCCACCGAGTTTTGCTACTGACAGCAGTAGGCTGAATTTCACACATTTACTTACTACAGCAATACAGCGACGCACACACTACACATATAGATGTGTGTTTTCAGTAGTATTAACATAATGGTACAGCTTTTAATTCCACTGTGTTCATATAAGTTTATGTAACAGGCATATGTTTTGCTGATGTGTTTCATAACAGTTTAAACAATGACCTTTACTGACACCAGAACTCTAAAGAATTAAACGTATTGATGTGGAAGCTGGGGAAGTCTCTGTAATGAAGACAGATGTTCAAACTCCATGAAGTGAGAGTTGTTTTCAAATGTAGGTAAATGGCATCTTAGATCTGGAATATTTTTGCAGAGGCTTCATTTTGCTGCATGTTGTGAAAGACTTGGACCCAGCTCCTACCCATTCTACACTTTCCAGTTAGTGGGGGACCCGCAGCATGAAAAGCCTCTAAAGCTTTGCTTCAACTCCCATGCAAAAAGAGCTTCTGCTTTGCTGTCTCAGGCTGTGCTACAGCATATGGATACTTTTCCTATGGACTCAGGATGCACATGTTCATTGTGAGAGCCTCCTTCTGCTCCTGAAGGAGCTTGGCACAAGGGGGTATGATAGCAGGAGAGACCTTCTCATGGAGGAGGAGGCTCAAAACTGGTTCTGCAATTAGGAAGGAGTAGCAGGGAGGTTACTGTTACTCTGCAGGGCAGGATGGAGATGTGTGGGGAAGAGAGAGGACTGCTGGGGATTCACTGCTGGCATCACCTTGTCCTTCTGCCTGCCGGCTGTTGCTGCATTTTATCTGATGACTATTTCATATAAAAATCTGTAAATGCTCCTTGGAGTTGGGGTCAGATCCCAGTCCCCATATCCAGGAGTGCACTCACCATCAGGACAGAGACTAGAAGCAGATTAGCTGCTCCTTCAGGGCCAGGGGAGGGAGCTTTTGATTGTGGAGGTCAGACTCTTGGGGAGAGGATGGTAACTTTAGGCTCATGGCAATTTTCTAATCTACCACCACTCTTTCCTCTGAGTCTTTCGCAGGAAACTGGTGTCAGAAAGATGCTGCTGCAGCTGTTGCTGGTGAGGAGTAGCAATCCCAGCTGCAGCACCCTCTGCACACATGCTGCTGTCTGGGGATACTAACAGTGCAAACTGATTATGCAGCTCAAAAGTATCTAACAACCTTCTATTTTATTTCCTTTGCAGGAGAAATTCTCCAACCAGTTCTCTGTCACTCCCCGCAAATGTTTTTACTCATCATAGTGTTCAGTCACAAGTCCTTGAAATACCTTTTTGGAACTCTTGTTTAATTGAAATGCAGCGATGTGCCCAAACTAGTTCAGAAGAGCCAAGACTGACTTCATGACATATTGGAAATCTCTTGGTTCCTTGGAGTGGGAAGGCAAGGTGGAACTGAAAGATGGCATGGGGGTTTTGGGGCCAGGTGTGTTGTCGAACCACAGGTACTGTGGAGTGATTTGTCACCCTCAAGAAGGGCTACTCTAAAAAAGAAGCTTCCATAGTATGAAATAACCTCCTCTTCCCTCCCTTTCTGTGTTTGATCTCAGTGTTATTTGGAGTAGAAGTATTTTTCTGATTTTTAAAATTTGTGCCAAGCTACAAACTCCCAGGACAGGGCATTTCAGCTCAGTGAGACTGATGTTCTTGTCACTTTAACTGCCACCTCCCGCACACGTGGGCACTGATGCCAATTTCCCTGAGCAGCTGCGGGCGCCTGCCACCAATCAGGACTCGGGGGGATCCACCAGAAGACTGGCTCCAGCTGAGGGACCACACAGCTTCCAGCATCTCTGGCCTGGGGGAGGTGTGCCAGCAGTCAGGATGACTGATACTCAATGGGCTGTGTTGGACTAAGCAAAAGCTTGAGATGCATTGACTAGCATGTTTTGGGTTGCAGAGGGTGGTATTTTTCTGTCTGATTCTTGTTTCTGAAGTCACTCTCAAGATTTCTAAGTACTCACATTCCCTCTTTGCTGGCACTTCAGATAGGCTCTCCAATTTCATTTAATATCCAGCTTGCATGTGACCAGAAAAGCTCTCAAAAATATGTCCACTTTTAGGGTCATGGAAGAAGAACAGTCAATTCTTTAACCATCTGACTAGCACCGAGGCAATTCCTATGTATTTTATAGTAAGTGGTAATAGAAAACTTTCATAAAGAAAACCCTAAACCATCCTAAACAGCTTTTTCCATGAACGAATTCAAACACAAAAACTGCCTGCCTGCAGTCTGCAGGAGTTAAAACCCAAGATGTGCAACACAAGTGCTGTGTCCAATCTCTGTCATAATGATACGGAGACAGACTACTGATAGTTCCACTGCCAGGCACCAGGTAATTCCTAGCTGGAAGAGGTTTGCTCAGTCCCAGCAGGGAAAGAGTGTAGACATGATCCAATTAAGCAGATTTTTTTCAGGAAACTCTGTGAAAACATTTTCCTTCATGAGGCTGGGCTCGAGCTATGTATTTCAACAAGTTTTTTTTCTGTGTGGCTTTTTATGGTGTTTAATGACGTGGCAGATTTCAAAAATTTGGTGACTGAGAGATTAAGATAAGTAATGTAAAAGGCTGTGGAGGATGATTTCTTTGCTGTTTTCTTGCTTGATTTTTGGTAGCTTAGAAGTGAGCAGAAGAATTCAACTAAACCAAAACATGTTTTGGTTTTTTTCAATATTGAGGAAATATTGCTTACACTGGGAATATTCTTTAATGAAGACAACCCTTGAAGTAATAGTTTATATGGGGAGGCTGTGGCTGGAGCTATTTCTCCTCAGGGAATTGTGAATTAATATGTGTTTCTCTCTTCTCATTTCCTTGTGCTGGTAGTAAAAAGTATATCCGTACTGTAGCTTCAGTCCATGTGGTTTAATATCCTAGACTGGGTGCCCCTTGGGATGTAGTGGATGTGGGGAGAGGAAGTATATTTAGAAAAGGAGGTCTTTTGTCAAGAATTAAAGAGCATTTTGATCAAAACAAGACCCCTGAAATGTGATAGATTCAATAAAGATGATTTCAAATGCATTGTCTAGCAATTCTGTGCTGCTTTTGCTGCACCGTATGGCTGCTGGATTCAGAAGCAGAAAAAAATAGTCTGCCTGACTGAGGCATAGTGGGGGAATAAATGAAGAGTGCCAAATAAACCTGTCTCTGTTAATGGCTGGCAGTGAGTCCTAGGGGAGAGTGTAAGAGAAGCCGGGCAAGCTCTGAGGGACCTGAGAACCCAGCCCCCGGGGGCTCTGTCTCCATGGCCAGGGAGTCTGGCTTGCTCCCCATGAGGAGCCAGCAAACACCTTCCTTTGGGGCTACCATCCCTCACCAAACCCCTGTCCTCTGCCAACATGGTGACTCTACCCAGAAGCTTTTGGGACTTCAGAAAAGTTGCTGTTGCATTTCCCCCTCAAACAGCAGTGTCAAGGGGGGAGTCAGAACCTGAGGCCCCTTTCTGGCCTGAATTCTACCCAGTTCAGTTCAAAAGGGGTTGGTGCCTTCCTCTGTGCTGAGTGCCTGTTCCTAAAAAGTGCACCGTCGCAGAGCCATTTAATGTCTTGCAACTTGGGGGTAAGAGGGTGGGGGCTGGGAAACCATTTATTCATTTTGTCTGCTTTTTCCTTTGGGGAGGTAGTCCAAAGCCTGAAGTGCAATCTGGAAAACCTAGAGGAATGTTGACAGTTCTTGCTTTGACAGTTGTCAAATGAATCCATTTCCCACCATTGCTGTAGTGTCTTTCATCATGCCTTTAATGAAATTGTATTGACATATTTATGGTATAATGAAATAATTTTTTTAAAAAAGACATACCCTGGAAAAAGCATTTTTCAGGAGCTGAAAAGTTTTAATAATGGTTTCATAAATTATTTTGATTTTTTTTTTTTTAGTTATAAACTTTGGCAAAAAGAACTGTGGATAATTCAAAACTGCTAATAAAATGGCCTCTGGACTGTTCCATTGAAACCCTTCAAGGTGTATTTTCTGCTGCCTCTGCTTTAAATTTGATGCCCTTCAATTTTAGCATCTATGGAGAGCTGGCTACAATGTGTTGTATCTTCTTCCCACACAGCCCATTTATCTGCTATTATATTTTTCTACTCTCTTATCACTGGGAAAACAGCACTTTGACATCCCATTTTATGATTTATACTTTAAAATACCCACCTTATCCAGTTTTATTATGTCCTCAGTTGTTGAATTCAGAGTGAGTTAAAGTAGGGACTTTAGCATCTGTTTTGAAATTGTTAGGCATTAGCCAGAAAATTCTGTAATGACTCTGATGAGCATCTGTCAAATTTTTTTGTGGGCCAGTGGTGTAATGTTCTAGATAGACTGCCATGTTTGATGGATCTGGATCTGGGCATTTCCTAAATTTGGGATCCAATCTGTTAATTGTACACATTTGCTTGAGCTCAGTTCTGGTTTTGGTAGTAGATGACGTATCATTTTTTGGGGGTGTAGGTTTTTTTTTCTTTTTTTCTTTTGTAAACTCACAAAATGAGCCTGACTCAGAGCTATGTGTTTTCAGTTCACTTATATGAGCAGGCTGATTGCTGATTCCAGCTCAATTAACATCTGAATTTGATTTCACAAAAAAAGAAAGACCATTGGTTCTATCCCAGAGGTCACAGCAGACTAAGAAAATAAAGGTCATATCGTATCTTGAATTCAGAACATACAGATGTTATATGAAGATAAAATCTGAGACCCAGAAGGGAAAGGAAGACATATTTGCAGCTATACTATGTATATGTAAATGGTAACAGATGATTTACTGCTGGAAAAGCATGGTATCCTTTTTTTTTTTCTTTTAACAAAACAATGTAATAAAAATAGGCAAACAGGAAAAAGAAAACAAAATGGACCAATGAAAAACAGCACATACTCAATCATTCTTAAATATGAGACTGGGGGAATATATGCTAGTTTCTTAGGATATGGACAGTAAATATATAGACCCTTAGTTGCAAATCTGGCTTCTCAGAACATAAGTTCCTATATCACAGATGGAAATAAGGATATAAACATCAAAAATAAAGAAGAGAAACAATACATATACCCATGAGATCTCTGTATAATCCAAATCGGTTGTCTGCAAGAGAGTTAAAAAATACTTTATGCATTCAGGGAATACAGATTTCTATCAGAGAAATAAAACAGATACATCTATAATGTATCTGCGCTGGTCTCATACTTCCTTTCACTGGGGTTTACTCTGATTTGATTTTATAGTAGATGTGCTTTTCCCTTTGAAATTCACTATCCTTAGCTCAGACACAGGACAAGGAACATTTCAGAGGCAGAACTCTTGGCACTATTTTTGCCCATGTTGTAATTTCATCCTGTTTCACATTTTCAGTCTCCTTCTCTTCCTGCTGTGACTTCTGGCTTGAGCTTGAGCTGAGTAACTGTAGAGTTCGCCATGTTTGAGACACGGTGTGTGCAGAGCTAATACATCATTTCATCCTCCGCAGGGCCAGGGGAGACGTGTCGGTGAGGAGTCCAAGGAGTTTGGCCCAGTTTTTCAGCAAAGTTGGGCATGATATCTTCCAAAATTTTATGAAGGAGTTGTCTTTTAAAGCCATTTGTCTAGAAATCAATGTCTGACTCCTGTTTGTCCATCTGCCTTTTTTGTGTTTATTACAGGAGTGTGGCCGCAATGGCTTATGTACTTAGATAAGTGCCATGTTTTGATATGGACAGCTTTTCTTTTTCTTTCATTTGATCTTCTGAGAAGCAGCCCCCTGTGTGCTGATGCCTCGGACAGAAAGCTGGGTCACCTGTAACTTCATTCATGAGTGCACTGCTGCTGACAGAGAGTCGCAGTGCACACAGTTTTACCTGAGAATTAAGGCTGCCCAAATTAATTTCTTGATAATACCACAAAAACTAAAGTGCCAAGAAATCCTAAATCGAGGCAGAATTCAGGACTCTTGCTAGAAGCACTTTGAAGCATCACCTGAGTGCTGTTGCAGCTCAGTTACACCATAACACTGATGACCATCTAAGCACACTCACCTTTAGAGTAGCAATGCTGTTCCTGTGTGTAGTCAAGAGAGAAAAATTATTTTGCAATTTATAGAATGAGAAGTTGCAGTATTTGATTAGACACTGATGCATAGATTTTACCATAGAAGAAGAGAAACAAGCGAAGCTGATTGTTTCTGCATATCATGCTCCTTTTCCCTAAACCTCACACTTCTAATGTGTTTTATTAAAACATATCATGTTTTGTAGAGCAACAGATCATTGGAAACTACCCCCTCCCTGTCTCTTGTTTATATTCTTAATATACACAGCACTTAAGTGACTGTATTCTCCAGGTGTCAGTGTGGGATGTTGTGTTTGGTCTCACAGGTAACTGCAGCTCAGGTGGAGTAAATGAGTTCCCTAAGGTCACATGTGATATTTGCAATAGGAACTGGAGCTGCACTGAGCTTATCTGGAAGATTACTGAATGAAATACTGTCCTGTCATGACTTTACTGGAAGAATATGAGAAGGTTTCTGGTTTGGTATATGTGTGTGTTTGAAGGCTGGTTTGTGACACGATAATGCATTGTGCTTATGAAAACTTCATGATTTTCACAGGATCATAAGAGCAGACTTAAAGTCCTGTGTCCTGTGTCCTCTGCTTCAAAAGTGGGTGAAGCAATTCTGCAGCAAACAGGTGTGGGACTTGGCTCCGGCATGATATCTCATCTGAGTCTCCAGTAGAGATCTTCTGGACCTTAAAGCAGGATATTTGACTTCTTGTCCTGAGGTACGTTCAGCATAACACTCCTACATACTTGTAGAAGAACATATTTTAAACTGTGGCACATGCTTAGCCTCAATTACAGGCTGAGATGCTGAATTTCTCTGGTCTTTACAGAGTGTCATCTGGTTCTTGTGACACAGAAATACGTAAGGCATAGCACATAACACAAACACAATCTAGCAACGTGGATTAGAAGCCCATACTAACTGGAAGCGAGCAAGACAGTTGTCACCTCTAAAAGGTCTGGAATTGATTTGTTTGTCTGAATGGTAAAAATGTTCTTAGAGCTATCCTAAGGAGGATTTTAAATGATGGATTCATAAACTAACAGACTGTAATGTATCTGCAGAAAAATTTACTCAGCATGTTGTGTATTTCTTACTCATTTACAGAGGCTGCTCTATGTCCTTCTCAGAAAACTTAGCTGTTAGTTAAAATTTTAGTACAAATCTAGAACTCACCTATTCTGATGTCTGCTAAATTCTATATTGTTTATTACTTTATCTAAATAATTAGTGACCTGATTGTACCTCTGGTCCATTTTAGTGGTGAGACTAATGATGTCTTCTATTATTAATGTGTCTCAGGCTATATCAAAGGGCAACACACTTTTCATTTAATGTGCAACTCCAATGATTGCACTCCCCAGGTTTTCACAGGACTGATCATCATCTTGGAGAGAAAAAAGAATCCTTTACTTGCATGCCATTTAGTTTTAAAAGTTGTTAATACACAAGAAAATTAATATTTCTTCCATAGCATTAAAGAGCAACCATTTGATGAATCATTGCAGCATGTGTAGTAATCAAATTTCCCCTTTCAGGCAGTTTGTTTTCAATAAAAGTCTCACATAGTTACTTACTGGTGTTTCCTATCTAGCTTTGGCTTTTGTAGCAGGTACTGGAGTTATCAGCAGAGGTCTCTTTGTTCTCTTGATCCATAAAAGAGAAATTGTACTGCAACACAGTTTAGGAAAGAAAGGTAACAGTGCAAGGAAGCCCAATTTGAATCCATGCCTGGCTGTATAAACTTCACCTTTATTCTTCATTACCCACTGTAGAAGGTGAAATGTCTTTGTGTTTGTTAAATCATTGGCCTCAGTCTTACAATTGCCATTCAGGGTCTGCAGTCATGACATTGCAGCTGTCTGTGAAGCTGAATTCAAATCACCCTCATACCAGCTCAGAAGGCAAATGAAGGGCTTGGGTCAACTGATGGCAATATTTGGAACACGAATTTAACTGATTGCCTGAGGGTAAAGGGTTTTGTATTTGCCTATCGATCCCCTGAGCATCGCCCCCAGGCTGGGCCACATCTCATGGTGAATGCTAAACTTTGCCATGGATCTGAATAGACCTAGCTAATGGAGCTAGATCTCACCACCTCTGACCTCTCCTGGACTTTGCATTCTTCTCCAAAATGCTCCTTGGTGTTGCCTTTACTGTCCCTTGTGAGCCAGTGCTTATTGTGTACAATAAGCACTGGCTCACATTGTACACATTGTATGAATTGTACACATTGTCATGTGTACAATTCATACATATCCCTCTCTACACACCTCCTCTTACATTCATGGTCCTAACCAGTGTGAATACTCAAATAACAAAGAGAATTTTTTTTCCCTGTAGACTCAGTACATGGTGGTTCCCATAAATACTTCCTGCTCTCCCCTGTGAATCTGGAATAATGCTGTAGTGTGTACAGGTAGGCCCAGGGCAGAGATCACTAAAAGATCCTACTCAAATCAGGAGCTTTCTTCTGGTTTTGTTGTTGGTTTAGTGGAACCTGTAGTTTTTTTTCTCAAGGAATTCCCTCATCTCACAACTTATCTCAAAAATCTCCCTGAGATTTTCTATATGATGTTGTCTCTAAACCATCTTCATGAATGAAGTTGGTAGAGTATTTCAGCTGTGGTCCTGCAGAGGCGGTAGGACCATTCCAGGAAGGGGAGTCACCTGGATCTGCTGTCTAATAATGCTTTATATGTGACCAAAATTAGCATAGCTATGACAGGATAAATAAATTGCTCTCAGTCAACTACCAGTGGAAATTTGTCTTCACAGAATCACTTCAAAAAGAAAGCAGTTCCCCATAAATGTTAAATTGATGTTCCAGCTGAGAAAAATAACAGTAACTTTTCAAAAGAGAATTTGATTTTTATACTCTTCTGGTTTAATAGCCAGAAGCCTTCGGTATCTGCAAATATATCCTGAATGCATAATCAGACTGTGCTTAAACCAGCACATTTCACGTATCTCTTGTAAGTACAACTCTTAAGAAGGGTATTTGCACTACAGTAATATACAGAATCACCGCATGAACTTACAAAGTGCTCTGAAAACGTACCCTTAAAGGTAGTGCTTTCAACTAGACACCATTCTCCGGGTTTGTATAATCTGTCATGTGGATAAATGCTTCATTTACCAACCAGGAGGGGACCACAAAGCTTTGTTGTAGAAGTTTGATTTTCCATTTCTTGGGACTGGAAAATAAAATACAGATTTGTCCTAGCCTTGTGGCGGAATTGACAAATCATTAATTCCATTGATTCTCATGGCAGTGAAGTTTATCAAGCTGAAGCCCATTCGCATTAGCAGAAATGGTTACATGCCATGGCATGGAAAGCCTTCTCACGCTCTCGGCTTTATACTTTCACCTTTGTTTTTTTCCTTAAAGCACTCTCATATATGTTGTAAAGGACCTAGAGAGGTAGGTTATTAGGACTTCTGCTTGTTCTCACCCTTTAAATTCAATGCACTTTCTGTACAAATCGCAGATGCACCAAGTGCTGTGGAAGGAGAATGGTTGCCAGACTTTGGGTAGATTCAGGAGGAGCAAAGGGCTGTGGGCCACAGGCCAATATGCCACACCTCTTCTCCCCAGCCTGCAAACTCTGCAGATACAAAGCCCTTTGGCAGGGTGTCAGACTAGGGGCAAATCTCCTCGCGTCTCAGTTTTGAGAAGAAAACCTCCTGTTTCCTGCTTGGGTGTGCTTTCCCCACTCTTGCAGTTTTTTGACTCAGGCTGGTGGTGATCCTTGTGCCGCTGTGGGAAAGGGGTGCTCAGCCACTGAACGCTGCGGAGACACATGAGAAAAGGAGGGTTAAGAGAGACCCTGATTAGCGTTCCATTTACTGATGATCTGCACCAATTTATATCCAAGTGCTACTTTGCTAATTAATGACTGCTCATGAAATGCCATGTGTCAGCAATGAATCACTTACTTTTGTTACACTTCAGTACTATACAGCTAATGAGCAAGGACAACTCCTATGATTAAAGCCTAAAATAGCCCCGTTGATAGGGCACAATCAAGTGTTTATATCTTGTTGTGGTGGGTGAACTGGACTGTATCACTTTCCTGTCTTTGCTAGTTTTACAACAGAAAAAAAAGACAGAGGACATTGAACATTTATTCAACTGTAGTAGTGCAAGGAATGGAATTGTGTTTTAAAAGATCTAAAATCCTGCCAGTTACCTATATCTGGAGTAATCTTAAAACAAGGTGGTCTTAATTACTGCCTCTAACAGACTTCATATAGCTCAAAACTAATTAAAAATAAATAAGAGTGAGAAACAGTCTTGCTGAAAGGGGAAAGTTTAGTGCAAAGTTATAGTGAAATCCGTGGCTTGGTGCTCCACCGCTGGAGGTAGCTACGAAAACTCACAGTCAAGCCCTCTGTGAGTGTTCGTAGGCAGCTGTTCACACTCTAAGCAACATATTGAAAAATCTGCAACTGAACCATTAAACCAGTAAATAGCATTTCTCCTGCTTGACCTGGCCAGTTTTAGCACAGCTGGGATCTTGTGTTTCCATTCATGAGTGGTGAGGACCAAGTCTTCAGAGAACATTCGGTCTGTCCACGGGCCCTTTCCCCGCAGTCTTATACATCATGGTCTGAAGTAATGACATAACCCACTAGTTTTCCTCACAGTGTGGGGAAAAAAAAAGTATTTCTGAGAGAGTAATTAACTACTGTTAGCTAAAGTATGCCATATTAGCAGTGACATGCACAAATGACATAAGGCAAAATGTTTCCCAGATTCATCAGTGGGAAAACTGCTTCCCACCTCCTCTGCCAAAGGATAAATCTGTCTCCTATGAAAACATTTATTCTGATGAGCAACAGGAGGGAAGGGGGAAGCACTTTTTTTAATTACAAAAAAAGAAAAGCATTATGGAAGTCCTGGGCAGAATAATAGACTTTTTATTTTCATGGTTTGGATACAAAATATTTCAATGTTACAGATTTAAAATGAAAAACAGTTTTTATGAAAATATTGGCACATTCTTCCTCACACCAGCCCCTAACATCTCCCTCCCACACCCTTTTACACACTTTCTCTATGTGGAACCTGCAGTTTCTATAAAGGAACAAAAAGCTTGACCATTCCTGCTGGAAAAAGCAAAAAGTTACTTTTCCACAGAAAGAGCAATAAAGGTAAACATCCATTTTCCTTGGAACAGATTCTGAATATTTTCTCAGTGTGAGCAGACCCAATCTTGCTGCTCAGCAATAAGAAGAGCAACAGTTCTCCCATTACTGCTAGCACAACGGATCAACGTTTGTCCTTGTTATTGTCTGCAGCAAGCACCGGGTAGACCCTTTGCATTGGCCTCATATGGAGGTTTAAAAAATATCCCGTGAAATGAGGATCTTTTCTGAAATGACTTGTACAAATTCTCAGAAAGCTTTGTGAGTGCCTGACAAAAGCCCTCCCTCTGGTGTATAAAGCACAGCGGGATTGCCAGCTGTGCATTTTCACAGGCTTGTTTCAGAAAAACACTCAACCGGGGTTGAGTGAGACCTGAATCTCCTTGTTCTTGAAAACACCGCAGCCCTCCCCACCTGGCCGTGCTTGAATGCTGAGCTATGAAGACCCATGTGCTGCCTGGATCCTGTCCCCGTCACGATCCACACTGTGATCTCCAATGACATCCTAACATGACACTTCTCTGGTGATAACCCAAGGAACAACTTCTCATGACTACCTCTGCTCTTCCATGTCTGTTTAGCACTTTGGACGCTCTTTGTTTGCATTGTGGATAACCATCCTCTGTCTGAGCAGTGAGACTGTGAGTGAAGACCTTGGAGGGAATGAATTTGGATATTTTTGGTCTTTTGACGTCCCTTTTTGGTAAGTCAAGGTTCTGTATAACTGCAGAGTGGAGGCA
This sequence comes from Heliornis fulica, assembly GCA_013399135.1. NCBI lineage: Eukaryota > Metazoa > Chordata > Aves > Gruiformes > Heliornithidae > Heliornis > Heliornis fulica. The sequence continues at coordinate 404,737 of VXBZ01008816.1, read as the reverse complement.
GGCATAAGAGTATGAGACTGTCAGAGCATCTGCAAAATGGGCACTTCATGTTTTAAAAAACCACGCATTATTGTGGAACAGAAGTGTAATATATGCCATTAACATTAGTGTCATTGAGCAGCCTCTAAACTGCAGATTGGTGGGAAAAGAATTGATATGAAAATGTAAACAAGAGAAAATGAAAACTGCAATAAGCTTTCTGCATAAGAAGGGTAATCTACAATTAAATATAAAGGCTAAGCCAAAACAATGTGAAGGATGACACACATTTCCTATTTTAAAGCTAAGACTGATGCTCTGTCTCTAACCCCCAAAGCTGTGACAAAAACTTAATGGTGTGAAGCAGAGACACCATGTCAGACTTCACTCAGCATTCCTGGCTCTGGATGATTTATTGCTTGCAGCCGTTCTGTATGCTATTAATTAAGTATAAAAGTTATTTTACTAAGTTAGCCATTCTACATCCCCTTTTGAGCTTAGTTGAAAGTGAAAACAAAAGGCCTTTATTGCAGCTGCTGTAAATTCTGGTTCCAAAAGTATTCCTTTGCATTTGCACACTCATATGAACAGAGGCAGCCTCAATTCTCCACTGTAGGTGCCCCAACACTTGGTAAACATGTGTTTATATAACCCAATTGCTTCTTAACAAATAACCCACATGTATTGTAAAATAGCCATGGGGATGGGTGTGATCTGGACAGTATTACCAGAGAATTCTTTTTTTTTCCACCCCTGACAGCAGACATATGGACTGTGCTTTGTGCTTTGGAGGACAATGAACTATTGACCACCAAATGATGGCAGAGTGATGTTTGATGCTGAGAAGGCCCAGCTGGAAATGCCCTCTGGGAGACAGTGCTCAGCAATGCAGGTATTTCTTGGAACTGGAGCTGACTACCAGCCAGGATCTGTCTATAGCTCTGACTGCTTTGGAAATGTCATTCATGTCAGCCAAAATGGGAGGTTTGTGAGAGAGGAAGACAGAACATCTTGCTGAGATACGGTGATAACAAATATGTGGCTGACTGAGTTACCACTACCTACTAGCAGAGCTTTTGGAGTTGAGTGGAAAAAACGTGCACCCTCTACACATCTTCCCTGGTGACACATCCTTACTCTGCTGGGAACTCACACATCTAAGGCAAGGGGCCATTTTTTCCCAAGCTCTGTTGCAAATGATTTTCTGCTCCTCCTGTTTCATCAGAGGAGTGCTTGTTACTTTTCTTTTTTCCTTCTACCTGCAGAACATTAGAATATCTCCCGCATTTTCTTTTTCTTAATGGCATGCAGGAAGAATGAAAAATAAACCCCAGTAAAGTCAGCCCTAGAGTAGCGAGTTTCCTTCTCTGGAGACATTCAGGACCAATCTGGACACACAATCACATTCCTATGTGATCTAGTCTAGATGATCCTGCTCGGGCAGGGGCATTGGACTGGATGATCTTTCAAAGTCCCTTCCAGCTCCTAATATCCCGTGATTCTGCGTGATTCTGTGACCTTGTGATGTCTTGTGGTTAAAACTATGCTGGAATACCAATAATAAAACTCATGTGATTCATTGTTCTCCAGTCAGCCAATTACAAGGTAAATGCTTCCTTCTTTCTTGTGCAGTGATGATAAATAGAAGACAAGACGTGTTTGGGTGATGCAGGGGACTAGACAGTATCCAAAGGCAGAATGTGGAGGATTTTGTCCCTCTGGGTGTCTGAAAGTCCCATGAGCCCTCCTGTCAGAGAGTCCCTGTGTGGGTGGATGTGCAGTGTCGATGAGCTGAAAAGGGAAGCTGAAAGCACAAGAGACAGTGGGTGTTAAATAGAGTGGCTTCCAGTCCATTCATCTGGGCTGCAATCATGCACCTTGCACCTGTTCTTTCATTTGAGAGTTCTGCTGCAGCTCTTTACCAGCACAGCGATGCTGCACTATGGAGAAATCCATTTTTTATTCAGGATACAGAGATTTAAGTGCTCCCATGCTGAACAGCTGTTTGGCAGCTCCTTATGCTGGACTTCTGAGGAGCCAGCCTACATCAGGCACTCAAGGTGCTTTAACTAAACTCTCTGCTTCTCAAATCACCCCTAAAATTTAAGTAATCCATACAATCCTTCAACTCCCACTTCAGCTCATTAAGAAGTCTCGGTCCCCAGGAGCAGCCAGATACATTTGTGGTACTATCGTTCATACACTGATTTTAACAGGTCTCCAAAAAAAGAGGTTCAATTGCACTTTGCCTTGGGAGAGGCTTTCTTCTGAGCTGCCTGAACCCTCCCAAACTCTGTATGTAGGCCACAGTCTGCTAGGTTTGATGTCTGCCAGAGGAGGCCCAATCCATGGGCTAGAGTCACCAGGTCCAGCTCCTGCTGGAGGAGCTGAGTGGTGAACCTGCCACAAGCACAAAGAAGCACACGGGGGGATCAGAAAGACAACACCCCACCCAAGGAGGGAATACTGAACTCTAATGGAATTTCCCAGAGCTGGAATTGCTTCCTTTTCTGGAAGTGAGAGGTTTAGCTGTCTGAAAGGAAGATACATGGTGGGAGAAATTTAGTCTTGATGAAATATTCTTATAAACATTTTATTGTTACATTTCACACTGAAGTGTCTCATTGTGTCTCGTGAGAGCCATCGTTAAACATTTTGACATACTTTCTATTCAATTCAGGAATTAACAGGGTGGGTTTAATGAAGTTCACATAAACCCAGCATGAATACTGGGATATGAGACAATTATTTTCTCAAATCAAGAAGAAAACCAAACAAAAACATATATGAAGATTACAAAGATAATGTCAAAGAAAATAAAAAAGATTTAAAAAAATGAGCGCAGCTACCATTCCCTTGAATATAATGAAATGTGTTTTATGACATTTGGCTGTAATCACAATTAGCAATATCCAGTTTGCTTGGCTGTGTGTGCAAATCTGAATGTGTGTGTATGAGGGAATAGTTGTGGCTGTACAAATTAATTTTCTTGTGAAGATCTGATTGCTCCACCTGTTATAGCCTGTCTACATCCCATATTCCCATCAAGTGTTGCCGATTAGTTCTCAGAATGTAATTGCAGAATGAAAATAGAAGAGCAAAATGTCTGATTTATGGGCTGAATTGGTTATGCCCAGTGATTTTTTTTTTCTTTAATGATGGTTTAAATATTCTGTTATTAAATTGATTAAATAATTAAATGCTGCTATAAACATGTCAGATGGTATCCCACATCAATTTTCTGCTGTTGAGAGGGGCTCTCATTTACTTCCCAATGTTAAGTAACACTGAAGCAAAGCCTTGGAAAAAGCTGCTCAGGAACACAAAGGAAAGAAAGAGGGGACTAAAATACCCTTCGTAATCATGTGTCAATGAAAATAATAGCATGGATGAGTTATGCTGTTTGCATGTACTTTATTCATGTTAAATAAAAAAATCATTCTTTGCTTGGTTAAGGAGAGATGAGAAAATAACTGGTTCCAAAGGGAAAAGATGATTCCTTGTTTTCCTTAGAAATAGTTTTGTGACAATGCAGTCGCCAGACCACAAGATGTGTTCCCTGTATGTTTGTTCAGTTGTAGAACTGAATCTGTATTTGAGGAAGCAGGAAAAGTTAAGATTGTGAGAAATCCCAAGATAAGGACAAAGCTGCTTGCTGCAAATCATGATGTTGGTGAAAACAGATAAAGCAAAAAAAAAAAAAAGTTTTTTGGGAAAATTTATAAGCTGATAAAAGCCAGGTGGACCTGCAGGAAATTAGTATAGCAAACTGTTATAAACACTGTCAGCTATAGCCAGAGAGAAGGAGATCCTCAGAGCAGAGGCACTGCCGGAGCTGTGCTCCCTCTGGAATATCTGAGCTCCCTTTCTTCCTATCTGATGGCACCCAAACTCCTGCTGCTTAGTTGCTGTCTTTGGGTTCAACCCTGTATTTTTTTTGTTTGCCCTGAGCTTTCCTGAAGTCTGTTTAAGCTGTACTAATGGCTGGAGTCTGATGTAATAGTCTCCTGGAGAGCCATGGTCATTGCCTGGGTTTACAAATCTTTGAAGGAAGAGAGAAATCATGGCGTGCTGACTGAGGTGTCAGTGGGCCCACTTGCTGTTCTGCCCCCGCGTGCACAGAGGAGAGGGTCATAGTCTGTGTGTCATGTAAAGAGATGGGGTGAAAGTGTGTGAGTCCATGAAACCTGTGAATTTCCTCCTGCAGCCTCCTTATCGCATGGCTCCACTATCATTCCCCATCTTGCACCTTCTCTCTGGCCGAACAGACCTTACAATACCCAGCTCTGGCTTTGCCCTTCAGGTACAGTAATGTGCTTTGGATTGGTTGCTGCTTCACGCCTAGGTCTCTTCACTGAAATCAGTGGATTTTGGGCTGTGGAGCAGAAGGAGGTACCACTTCCAGCAGTATCACAGCACCTCTCTGCAGAGGAATAATCCACTTGCACCATCTACACAGTGCCTAAATGTAGCTCTGTGCATAAAATGTTTAAAAAAAGTTGAGCATGTTATGTTCACTGATAGACTGTTGTCGAGACTATAGCTGTCTTGCCAAAGAGGATGGCTCCTTCAGACACGGGACTCCTCTCAGGAGGAGCAGATGTATTTGTATGGAAAGAGATACCACAGTCAATGAATTTTTCAAGATGAATTAAGAGTTTCTTGTTGCTCTGCTTTGCTATGATTTTCTTTCTAGTGCATCTTTAATTTTTAAGAGCATTCTGGATGCAGCGTATGTATTTTGCCCCTAAGACTTTGCTTCTTTTTCTTATTTTTCTTAATGTATTCCATTAATTTAAAAGAAAGTCAAGGCAGGAGCGGAAGATATATTCTCTGTATTTGGCAAACAGCAATTTCCATGCACAGGTTTGCCTTACAGCAAATGCAAGCCTCTTGTTTTAAACATCCACATGGGCTCCCCATTCCAGGAGTCACAAGCTACATCCATCCTCTGCCACAGTGCCCGCTTGCGCTTCCTCGCCCTTTTTCTCGTTCACTGAGTAATTTTGGGAGTTAACTGCTTAGCGATTTATAGCTTGGCTGTGAAGGCAGGCGTGCCTGCTACCACAGCGGCAGCCAGGCGCCTGGACACCCCCCTACCCGCTGTCATTTCGCAGGTGCAAAGCGGAGGCCTTTTTGCAGCTGGTCATTAATCATGAACCGTCGGGCTCAGATAGAAAGATTGGAATCTGCTTAATGCACTTCAGGTTCCCTTTTCAGACCAGTTCTGAGCTGAGTGAGCGCACACAGTCACTATTCTCTGAATATATATCAGAGTGGATTGCATTAAAGTCCTTTTTTCGCTTGCTGGAGAAGAGAATCATTAAGAACTTATGGTTCAATGTGCCACAAGAAACTTGGGAATTTGACTCACTGGGTCTGAAAGCACGTACTCCAGCTGCAAGGATGATAAAGGACATAAAATTGGCATTGTGATTCTGAGACTAAGGTTCCTCCAGATTTATTTAAGAGAACAAGTTAAATAACACTGTGAACAAAAGCAGAAAGCTTATAAAAAGATCAGGATGAATACTGAAAAATAAAATTATTTTTCAGCAGTAAAGAATGTGGAGAAGGCCAATAGATCTTGACGACAAGTCAGCAATGATCACTATAAAAGATATACCTGGAATGGACATCTCCACAATTCAACTGACTGGCTTTACTCCAGGTCTGTATTTCTAAGTCTTAAAAATGGTAAGTTTCTAAATAGCTCCAGAGGTTTGAAGTGGGATTTGAGTTTTTTGTTTGTGGTTTTTGGTTTTTTTTGTTGGGGGGGGGTGGGGGATGACACGATGGTGGTGGTAGAAATTGCTGTAACTAAGAACAGATATGATTGGAATTTGAAAAGCAACATTTGCCATTACTAAACTTGTTTGCTTATATTTACAGTTCTCGAAGAAGTATCAAATGCGGAAGGTTTCAACTTGAAACAAATCTGCAGTGTTGTTAGAAGACGTGAGAGAGTAGCTCCTTGGAGATGCTCTCTTTCTGTCTTGTAAATACACTTTGGCAATGCTATGTAGTGCACAGAGAGCCAGACATAAGTGTCTGTACATCTCAGTTCATTTGGCACTGTTCGATCTGAGGATTGTACTTTGCTGTACAGTTTATTAAATGCAAAACTGAGAAACAGAGAAAGCTTCTAAGCCTCATGTCAGTGAACCACAGAGTAAAAGCACAATTATAAAACTATAATAAATATTTATGCACTTAGTACATATTGTAAACTGTGCACATGAATGGAATAACAAAAAGACTTAATGCTGAAGGGTTTTCTGTTTTGAGACTACTTTAGACTACCCACCTGTTTCAGAAGCAAGATTATTTTCTTCTACTAAAAGTGAACATTTTAAGATTTTCATGTGCATGAAGAAGCACTTACTTGTGTCTGACAGGCGAGATGTACATGGTACGGTGTGTCCAGAATCAATATACTCATGTGGTCTATAATTGTTACCTTTTAGTAAGGGAACCTCCTCCCCTTCTATGGACAAAACCCGAGGCTCTTTTGTACCGTTTACTGGGCTTGCCCTGATTCTTATTCTGTCAAAATAAACTGAGATACAAACTCTGTTCCTCTGCAGAAAATAAAAGCTCTGGAACCTATTTTTTCTGCTTTCCTT
>VXBZ01008816.1:365875-398114 GCA_013399135.1 Heliornis fulica | reverse complement strand
TTTTTTTTTTTTTTTTTTTTTGTGAATGGAAATACAGAAGGTTGAGAGCTAAGTCTGGGTGGTATAATTATAGAAATGTATAAATGAAACTGTCAAATAATTCCTTTGTAGATACTTTTTAGCATGTATTTCAGAAAAGGAACAATTCGTGTGATGCCAACCATCATTAACTTGAATTTCTGTGCCTTTGCTGTAGTAAATTTGCTTCAGTTACTGTCCTTTAACTCTCCCATTGAGCAGTCTGCACTTGTTAAGGGAATGGCGTGAAGCATGTGGTCTGCATGGGATTCAGCTTCAGCGCTATGTCCATAGAAGAAAAAAGGAAGAGGTGCCCAACCTCTTAACAGTGGGAGTCTATGGAGAAGTGGGTGGAGAAGGAAAGCTTGAAAGGGTGACTTGGACATCTATTTCTGTAGGTCTGGGTCATGCCATTCTATGAATAACTGATCTACTTCACCTAAGGAACCAAGCCTGTGAGTGATTCCCAAATGGCTAATAAAGGGTTTTGGATCAAGTAGATGAACATACACTAAGTATCTGGTAAGCAGTGGTTTGGAGGCAGCTGACAACAGATTTGAAAAAATATATCAGGATATGCACCACTGGCAGGACTCTGTCAACTGGAGCAGGTTGGATAAGGTTTTCTGATACTCCAGTCACATGTCATCACAGGCCAGGACTTGTTTCCTTCAAGTGAGCAGATTGGTTTTCAACTCCCCTTGTGACAAGAAAGTCCACTAACCTCATCCACATCCTCTTCTTACATACATGGTGTGTTTCCAGCAAGACCAGAGGACACCAGGCAGTCCTGGCCACATGTGGAGTGCAGCATGGTGAAGGTGCTTCCTTCTGGCCATGCGAAGGCATGGTGTGGGGCTATGGGGCAAGAGGGCAGTAGGGCTTGAAAACCAGTTCAATGGGATATTGAAGAGAGGACAGGATCAAGTCTTGGGACAGATTCAGTTGTCACAGTAGAACAGACCATTCATAGGGGCTGGAGGTTGTTGCCTCTAAGGTTTGATGTGGTACTTCTCAGTTTGCCTTTTCAGGCACAGAGAAAGAGCAGGTGTACTATGACTCTTCCTCATTTTTCTCAGTATTATTTCAGCTGTTTTGCTGGCGCCGCCATAAACACAATAAAAAAATGCCACACATGGTGAATGTTAGTTTGCATGTCTTCCAGATTTCTAACAGGACAGTAGTACCCAGGGACTGGTAAGTGGGTATATGTTGGCACATGAAAATCTAATCATTAATGACTTCAAGAATATTCTACTGATCACACTTTTAGGCAGGCACAGATTATAAACAAAAATAAAACATGCATAGAAACAGATGTCTAAATACAGTGATAAGCAAAGGCCACCAATCTCCAAAATACCTATTTCTGCTTAACCACAGCTTTGCTGAGCCAGCCTGTCTCAGCCTGAGCACCAAGATGAGCCCGTCTGACACCCAGGCCAGGTGAGAAGGCCTCACGCTCCCCAGGGTAGCATCGTTCACCTTTGAAACGTCAACATGTATTATTCTGGACCTGCAGTCCACAGTAATACATGTTGGAGGCCAGCAAGAGAAGGATTAGTCTTTTCTGCCAACCGGATTCGATAAGTTATCTAAATCACAAGAAATCCTAGGGTAGCTCATGTGCTTTAAGCTGGGCTGATAGGCTTAGAGAATTCCTAATGGAATCGGTAATAATTTCTGTCCCATATAGTGACTGTTGATGCAAATTAATTATATATTTATCTCATACTGCAAAACAGAGGAGTTTTGGCTTCAGGTTTGTCCTCTGCATGCTAGACAAGAAGGTGGCTTAAATGGCAGCAGGGGATCTCCCTGAGATAGGGAGATAGCTCGAGAACAACCACTGGTCGATGGAGGTTCCATGGTGAGAAGATGAAATAGCAAATGGGCTCCCTGAAGAGGAAAAATCTACAACACCTGTCAACTTCTTGTAAAAATGAGGTAGATTAAAATTTATTTTCTTCAGATGGATTGTTACATTTAAAGCCATTCTATTTGATTATCCATTCATTCATAAGCAAATATTTTGTTCCCTGTAAGTCCTTTTCCTTTCCGTAATCTTCCTTTCTGGCTTCTCAGGAAAAAATATAAATCACAGTATTTTAATTCCCCTGTGCCGATAAGAGGGTTCTTGATTTTTAGGTATGGAATTAACCTGGAGGATACAAATTACTCGTCAATAATGGACATGACTGGTACAGAGTCAGGTGCCACGCTGCAACATTTTGGGCATCTGGTTCCCAGTTCCTCAGTTGAAATGCTTATCTCTCCCATTCACTGTGCTTCAGAGCAGTGACTGAAAAGCACCCTCACCAAGGTGGAAAACCAACCAGAGTTACTCACAGGAACCAGTTCTGAGTTGCTCAAGAGGAACCAGTGCAAAGCTGCTTTTTCAACACCAGTCTGGAGCTCCAGGGCTGACCTCAAAGGGTTAGAAATGCACGACCATTCTCAGCCCAAGATACTGAGCATCCACTGATAACAAGAATTATTCTCCTCCCTTTCAGGTGAGAGTGGTTCACTTTCGTTATTTCTTTGTCAACCTACCTAAACGTTGGTTTAGACTCTTGCAGAGGAGGTGGGCTCAAGTCCCTCACAGGTGAGGAGGTCCGGAGATGATAGCAAGTGGCTTTTTATCTTTATGTTAGAAATGAATGACAGGAGAAGCACTGTTTGACGTTTATTAAATAGGTGCTGAAAGGTGCCCTCTGTCCTTGGCACCTTCTCTGTGCATAAATAACTTTAGTGGGAATTTTGTGGTCACAGTTGTCAGGGCCAAAGTCTGTTCACCTGCTCTTGTACACCTGTACTTCAACACCTGCTTTTTCTTCTTTCAAACAGAGAACAGTATTTCAAAAGTTTCTTTCTGGCTGTATTTATCTACTGTACCTCTCACATCATTTACATCACTTGATGCTGTCTGTATAAAATGTACTTGCAGCACTTTGGGAGTTGAAGCATGGAAGGAAAGAAAATTACATGTTTATCTTTATTTGATTTCTTAATTTGAGAAGCAGGGATAAGTTAATTAATTGACAAAGAGGGTTTACATTTATCCCATTAGCAGTTAGGGCTGTGACTGCTGAGCAGTTAACTATTTTTGACATGTCCACAACCTGAGATTTACTTTTGTTACATATTGTTTTGGTTTTTGGTGGGTTGGTTTTGGCTTTGGATGGGATTATTTTTGTTTATTTGTTTGGTTTGGGTTTTTTTCCACTTCAGATTATGGTACCTTCATATTTGTTTTAATATTTTTTACTAAGTAATGAGAATGCTAATAATAGCTAACAGGAAAGGATCTCTGCTTCCAATAGCTTATACTGGATGACTACTTTGCTGGGAGAGTAATGAGATTATTTTATGCTTCAGGTACTGATTCCATACCTTCTCAATAGCTGATGATGTTGAGATTCAGGATTCTTGCTAGATTCTGGTAAGAGACAGATAAAGACTTGCGATAAGAATTAGTACAATAGTACTACAATCTACATTATGTAATCTACAATAGTAGAACAGAATGCTAATAGTACCAATAACTAATAATTATTTTTTCTGGTTATTATTCTTCAGAAATCTAATCAAAAAGCACTGACTCCTTTGTGCTAAGTTCTGTACTTGAAATTTGCAGTCTAAATATCCAAGGCAGCCAGATAGGACATTTATAGCTAATTTGATGTTGTCTGTGTTCTATATCTTTGGACAAGACATTTAATTGTAAACAGATCACAAAGTGAAAGCATCTATGAAATACTGTGAGGTTCTTCCACAGCCAAACCCTTGCTCTGGCACAATTCTCCATATGTCCTTCAAATTCTAATCCCTTTTCCAGGCCAGCAGTAGCTGAGGTATCTGTTTGGAAAACTCAAAAGTATTTTCATATTCTGTTCAGATCCCAAGCAATTTAATCAAAACCTTAAAGAGTTACACCCAGACTTGGTTTGGCTCTTTATATTTAGCATAACCTAATACTAAGGCTTTATTTCCTCCTAAACAATCTGAGTGAATGCTGATGTAAATTATTCTGCTTTTAGCAAAGCATTATTTCATCTTGAGTTCATGTTTCATAATTTTCAGAATCAAAGAAAAGAGGAATTTTTTCAGCTTATTTCCAAGATTTGCTTAGGTAAGCTTTATGACATGCCTGTAAGATCTGAAACAACAATACATGTCTTGAGGGTTAGGAAGACAACAGTGACATTTCATTTTGCCCCAATCATAAAGGGAATATATTGCATAGCAATATATATATTGCACTTCTCTGACATTTATAGGATTGTGGTGTTATTTGGACTGGAATGGGACTCTGGAGGCCTCTAGCCCAACCCCAGCTGCAGGCTCAGCTACAGGCTCAGAACAGAATCCTCAGGGCTGAGCCCACAGCATGGGCTTCAAAACCTCCAGGGACAGAGACTGCACAGCCTCTCTGGGCAGTTTGCTCCACTGCTTGGCTGTCCTTGTGGGGGGACATTTCTTCTGTCCAGCCCGAACCTCTGTGGTTTCACCTTATGTCCAATGCCTCTCATCCTCCAGACGTGCACTTCTGGGAAATGCCTGGCCTCATCTCCTTGATAAACTCATCAGAGGTGCTGGAGGCTTCTGTGTGGTCCCCCCAAGGGCATTCCCTCTCCAGGATAATGATTCCTGGTCCCCCTGCAGACACTCACAAGGCACATGCTCCAGCCCGACCATCATGGTGACCCTCCTCTGGGCTCACTCCAGTTTATCAGTGCCTTTCCAGTACTGGGGAGCCCCACCAAACTGGATGGACTGCTCCAAATGAGGTCCAACACCTTCTGAGTAAAGGTAATAATCACTTTCCTTGATCTCCTGGCTCTGCTCCTGCTGACAGTCCAGGGCACTCTTGGTCTTCACTGCTGCCAGGGCTCGCTGCTGGACCATGCACAGCTCGCTGCCCACCAGCACTCTCAACATCTCTGCTGCAGAGTTGCTTCCCAGCCTGCCTTTTTGCAAGGGTTTCTTCTTCCCAGGGGCACGGCATTGCATTTATCCTTGTTGAATTTCATAAGGCTCCTGTTGGCCCATTACTGGAACTTGACCTCAGGCAGGGTGGGAAATATTGTGGGAAACAACTGAAAGGATACAATTGAATTGAGAGTTTGCTCTTGAATCATTCAGGACAGAAATTTGAATGTATTAAAGGGAGGAAGAATGTATGAAGGTATTCCAATGAATGCTTGAAATACCTTGAAACGCAGAGACAGAGTCTTTCATCAAGCTGTGAAAGGTGTTAAGCGTAGTGTAAAACCTGCCACTGCAGAAGCAGAGCCCACAACTGCTCGACCAGGAAAGAATTCATTAGTTGTCACAGCGTGGAGCCCCGTTTCTAGCAGCGGTCAGCCACCTAAAGTGAACATTAGGCATCTGAGGCGATAGGAGGTGCTGCAGATGCCCTCACACATAGATACAGATAGGCAGTGTGTTAGAGTAGGACTGACAAAATGTTGATGGGATGAGCCTGCACAAGCCTAGAAACCCCCCACTTGTAATAACAAGTCATTAAAATCAATAAAAACAAATGGAGGTTTTTACTTTAGGGCCTTAGTATAAATAAAGTTGTGCAGGCATAACTTCATTGCTCTACCCACTCCCCAAATCAGGCCTTTTTAAGAGTTATTTAGGATTAAGGAAGAAGATGAATTTAAAGTGAAATAGCTATTCTAATTTTTCATGTAAACAAGTTCTCATTTGATTTTCTCTGTAATTATTCAGTAGCGAGAAAATTAAAGACTATATTCCCTATCAAAAACCTTTATTATTTGGCCCAAATGACTTGATTGTATCATTTTAATTAGTACAAAAAATTAATCAGCACAAAAATTCATTAATTAAAACATGGCAGAAAGCCACTGAAATAGACAACAATGCTTCTTTAGCAGACAGATAATTACTCAGACAGTCTATTTCAAAGCCGTCTTGCAAATTTATCCAATGTGTGGGCAACAGATTCACCAGGGGTTCATAAAGCCCTCTCAGTGCTTTACATGTACTCCTACGTATTTCAGTAGGAGTCAGGCTGGCTTATTCTCAAGTAGTCTGTGTATACAAAAGAGAGAGGAATTTACCACAGAAACCTGGATTCTCATTTTAGGAGCCATCCCTCTTTTCGTAAACACAACTTGATCCAAATTGAAGACTTTGTGAAAGGAGATAATGCACATAAAAGAAAGCCAAAGGGTTTCTGAAAATGGGTACAATTTAAAGCCACGTCAGTTCTACCAGCTACTGCAGTCCCCACAAGTGAGGGTTAAGTTATATCCATCTGCACAGATGATGGATTTCAGAGCTGCAGAACTCAGGATGCTGTGTTTTTCCCTTGAATGCGGCTCCTTCTTGATCCGTTTGTTCCAATAAACTGACAGCAATCAACTTCTGAACCAGAATCCCAAACAACAGGTATCATCAAGTGCCTGAAACCTGAATTGCTGCTCCCAGACACTTTGACAGGAGAAACCCTGAATAACAAAACCGGGACAGAGTGTCAGGGAAAATGAAGAATGAAATGTTTCAAAGCATGTGCTTAGGAAAGTGGTAAAGTTGCACTCATTTTTTGTCTTTAAATCTTAACCATACTAGCAGGGCTATCATGTCCAAAAATAATCAAGTTTAGAGGTTTAGAAATTAGGGGCCAGTATTTTTAGTTAAAAAACCTCAAACAGCAGGATCATTTTATTCACCTTTGGGTTTCTCTGTTAGCTGGAATTTTTCAGGATTTTTTTTTCCTGACATTTCTGATACTAAGCTTTTCTCTGAAGCAGACTTCAGTTCCAGGCCAAGGTTTTTGTTTTTGGTTTTTTTTTTGTTTTGTTTTGTTTTGGTTTTTTTTGTTTTTGTTTTTTTCCACACAGATGCTGTTGTTCCTTCTCAGTTCTGGCACTGCTTGGAAAGCATCAGATGGAGGGAGACTTGGGCTAACCCTGAGAGAGGCTGGAATGCAAAGGCTGCAGCAGCCACTTCTGCACTGGTGTGTATGACTAAAAGACCTACCTGTGATTTCCATGAGCCAAGTCTTCAGATAGCCTAAAGTAGGCTGATTCTAAGAAAGTCCATGGGGCTGTGATGGTTCACACCATCTGGGTATTTGGCTAAATCATTCCCTAGCAGAGTTACAGAGCTATAAGGGTGCTAGCACACTTCCACCATCACTCGTTTTGGGTTGATTCTGTTTTTGCTGAAAGAAAACTATAATTGAAGCACTGATATTTTCTTGACAGATAATACTCATGGCAACAATCTCTCAGGCATTTATTGTGTACACAGTTATTGAGAACACTGACAGTTTTCCTTCTTTTGATGACATAATAAAAAAACTACAATTAGTACAAAATGTACTCAGCATTCGGAATTTAGTCAGCCAGTGATATTCATTGTTCTTGTGATTGACACATTTTAGTGGAGAAGGATGAATTTACTTAAGTGATATTTGTATATGTTTTTCAAGTGATGATGATTGATTTGAAGTAGCCAAAGGCAATGTGATTTCTAGATTTTCATTTTCCTACCAGGAAAATTTGCATATATTTTGAGGTTTCCTATTAATCTATGCAATCTACTGAGCAAATTGCTATTTATTTCATCATGGATAGGTGTATTTCCTATGACGAACAAATGCTTGGTCTTTTGTTCCAGAGGTATGTCACTGAGAGGAAACAATGACTTGCCTGTGCATGCTTTGCTGGCTTTAAGATCACAAGGGTATGAAGTAAGGTCAGCTTTCTCAGCAGAAAGAAGCTGTAGTCGCACCGCGGCATTCATGGGAACAAGGTTGCTTTTCTAATTTTGTTATAGTCAAGTGCTGTGACAGCGCAGTGGTATCTAACAGAGTGAATAGTAGGAAGAGGACAGTGTTTGTGCTATGGAGACAGAAATGTCAGAGAGAACCCCCAAAGGATCAGTGGGGGAGATAATGACACACAAGACCCTGGTGACTCTTCCCTGTTACTGCCGAGCAGAATGTTTGGCAGGTTTTGATTGCTTCATTTACTATCAGCCACTTGCCATAAAGCATTAAATTACCACATAAGTCTTTTGATTGATAGATAGATGGCTATAGAACAAATGTGTGCAAACCATTATCAGCATGAGCTTGGGGTGCTTGCTGAGTTGCATCCTCACCAGATATTTAACCAGAGAACTCATCTCCATGACTAGAAACTTGTACAAATCATTAAAACTCCCCAGGATATTCAGCATCACCCCTTACGTCAGTGTCTTTAGAGGTCAGAGTGCAGTAGGTTGGGTTCAGTTCTGAGCTGGAGCAAGAAACTGCTGTTTACTGGAGCAAAATCACTGTTAATCCTGGAACAGCAGAACAGCGAAGTTAGGAAGGGACTTCTGGAGGTCATCTGGTGCAAGCACTAGCTCAGAGCAGGTCCACTGAAATCAGATTGCTCAGGATCTTGTCCAGTCAAATTCGGAGCATCTCTGTTAATGAAGGTGCTATAACCTCAAACTGACCCAATGTCTGACTGTCCTCAGGGTGATATATTTTTTCCCTCTCCTAGCTTCTAATTGGAATTTCCTGTATTGAAACTTGTGCCCTTGACTCTCATACTGTCTTGGGGAAGAGCTGCTGCCTTCTCTGTACACATCTGTGAGGTAGATGAAGACAGCTTGAAGATTCCTAGTTTATAGTCTCAAGATTGCATAAACCTAGCTTTCAGCTATCCTTTGTACACCACTTGCTCCCGTTCCGTGCCAAGGTCCAGAACAAAGAGGTGTAGCATAAGGACTCTTCCTCTCCATTTCTGACCCTGTATGCCCAGATCAAGTATTGGTGCTGATGTTGGAGGCCAGGCGTAACAGGGAAGAGGGGGACTACTGGGGCAGGTGTGATGTAAACAAGCTTCTGAAACTCCAGAGTGAGAATGCAAGAAACCAAATTGCAAGCCCATGCTTAATAAGAAGCAACCAATTAGTGAGGATTACAGGCAAGGGTCATCCTGACTCCGGCCAGAGCCTCAGCTCAGAGTCACACAAGCTCTTTGAGAAAAGATCTGGCTCCTTCAGGGTAAAACACCACTGAAGCACAAGCAGACACCAATGAAAAGTTTGACCACGTGACACATCACGTGCAGATGCTGTTTATGTTCGGCACAGGTATTTTTAGAAAAACTCAGACAGTCTCCAAAGATCCTATTGAAACATTTCTCGTTCATTCTTCTGCCTGAGAGTCCACAGTGAGAGGTACAAAGTGTGCACCGGGGAAGCGATGCGCGGTGGCGGTGGTGTGAGGACTCACCCGGTGCGCCTCCGACAAGGCTGCATTCAGGCAGGCAGTCTTCACATATAAATTAGCCAGGCACGCCTCATCCAGCACATAAACCTTTCTTACAGTCACAGCATGACCCTGTTGTTAAATACAGAGTATCTGATGGTGTACAATGAGCTTAGCTTCAGAGGTCAGGTTTTGAGCCTACCAAACTCATTCCCATTCCTTAAACTACCATCAGCTTGAATGGGGTAAAGGGGGATGGAGAGGGAATGGAGCAGCATCCCAGCTGGTCCC
The DNA here is from genome assembly GCA_013399135.1 of Heliornis fulica. Taxonomy (NCBI): domain Eukaryota; kingdom Metazoa; phylum Chordata; class Aves; order Gruiformes; family Heliornithidae; genus Heliornis; species Heliornis fulica. Next base: position 388,561 of record VXBZ01008816.1, on the reverse strand, counting down.
TGCCTCTTTCCCTATCCTGCACAAACTGGGTTTGGCAGGTGGGAACTGCACACTCTGTCCCTTAGATGCACTGGAGTGGCTCCACGCCCTTGGAGCTCCCACAGCAGATTGCTTGGCTAACTCTCTTTCCCAGTACTCACAGTAACTGCTCCGATACAGCAGTACCTGCAGCCTTTGTTTTGTTTTGGGTTTTTCTTTTTAGGGTGTGGGGGGTGTGTGGAGGTGGGAAGGGGGGCTCATCTACTTGTGAAAATCCAACAAACATCTGAGGGGTCACAGCAATTTCTTGCGCCTGTCAATCTGCTGTTCTGCTGCCAATGCACAGCATGTCGCAGAAGCGTTTTTGCTAGTAGGAAGTAAAGTCTGGTTAATCTCTGTAAAGCCCAGAAATAGTTCTGAAATAATCTCAGTTTAATGGGTGATTCTTGTACAGGGATAGCTCTGTCTACAAATTTAAGGTAGCTGTGGGTTCCACAGAATACTAAGGGAGCTCCAGGGGCTTTCGTGGCACGATCTAGTGAATCACAGAGATACGAGTGTATGAGCAGTTCTAAAATTTCGGTTTAAACATCAAATTGCTGTGCAGCATCAACATAACTTTGTCACAATGTTTAGTGGGAAACACTTAGAGCAAAATATTACCCTCTCAGCCAAATATGTGTTGGAGAGAAATATTCATGTCTTTCGGTATGGCTGTAGACACAAGCTGGAGTGAGGGAAAAAATACAACATTTTTAATGTAAGTATTTATTTTAGGATTATTTTTAAAATGAAATATTTAATAGCCCTGGAGTACAAATATGATTATTCGCTGCAGGATTTAATTAAAAGATGACTATTTTTTGGCAAAAAATAATACATCTGTCCTGAAATACCAGTGCTACAGTACTCAGGAAAAATAAATAAGGAAACACAATTTGAAGCCCCCATTTATTGCATGTATGGTTAGAAGTCCTATTTATAGCCAAACTCAAGAATTTGTAGAGGAGATCTCTGTGGATGAGGAGTTTGTACTGTGGGGTGGGAGAAGCAAGTAGGATCCCCACAAGGTTGCTGTGACTCTTATTGCCACCTCCTTTTCTCTCCTGGGGGGCTGGGTAGTGGCTCCATATAGTAACAGAGTCTTATTTAAAAACTAGCAGGCTTTCAATCCTCTTCTGTCCTACCACATAACTGCACTTCACTGTCCACAAAGTTGGAGACATCCATATGAAGAAATTGTCAGGGTTTGGCCCCCCAAAATTGCTGCAATAACCGGCCAATCCATAAGGAGATAACTGCAACTTGGACTTAGTTGTGGACAGGGGACGTCTTAGAGTTCACAGAGCTTTAAGTTGGGATTGAGGTGGCCATAGGTCTGCAGAGGATTGTTTTTATGGGAGCTGGACCTCCTGGTGGACTCGTGCATTGTGAAGGCTGGCAGAAGGAAGAGCTTTCATGCACATGTACATGTGCTTTCAACATTGGATGTTGCAAAAGAGGAAAATACATATTTCAGTGATAAGATGGTAGAATTGGCTGGCTTTTAGAACAGATGTGACCCTCTCAGTGAGCAAAGCTTTTAGAGCAACAATCTGGACAAGTTCTCTGTTGATACCCTTAAAGCAAACTGCTGGCCAGAAATGTTTGCTGTTCAGAAAACCAGCCAGGACATAAAGGCACAAGTGTGATACACATCTTCTTCCCTTGAAAACAATATCATGCTGCAGGTGTGTAAAAAGCCCCTACTCCTGAACTTTCCTGATCAAGGTACATGACTGCAAGAGAAATGTGCAACATGTGCATCAGTTACTGGAGAGTCAGGGCTTCCCAGAACTCCTCTCCAAGTGATATTATGCATGAATACCACAAATTTCACCCCTTGCCTCTTTCAGGTGCTTTTTCTATAGCACAGCTGGAAAGAATAGCTTTCCTTCACCCGAGTGGCATCAGTTTCCAGTCAATGTATTGCTCATGCTGACACTCTGAAAGGGAATCTGGAAGGAGGAGGGGCCCAATCCTGTCCGTATTTAAGCCCAAGGTAAGCTACCTCTCCTTGGCTTCCACATGTGTCGCTGCCAGGTTCAGGCTAAGAGGGTATAAACATGCTGCTGAAAACTCCCCTTAGGGATTCCCTTAGAAATTCATAGCATGTGGGATAATTAGCAGGGCTCTGGGGAAGCTGTGAGGGAGCTCCCTTTCCTCTTTGGGGACTCTGTCAAATAACTCAAGCTCCTTTGGTATTTGCACAGCTCTGACTGTATGATGGACCAGAATTTAAAGCAAACAAACACATAAAATCAAACAAAAAACAACCTAGCTGGTATCTAAATGATGGATCCTGCAGCCAGAACTAGACAAGTAAATAAGTGATGTTGTTAAGGGCATGTGCTCCCATATCAGCTCCTGGCACGTTCAGTGGCAATTGCTACCTCCTCTGTGTGATGAAAACCAGGTCTTTAGCTGAGTGTTTGCATGTGAATTTAATAAACTCACTGGGGGTGGATGTGGCTTCCTCCCAGGAACTCTTGGTCTTGTGCTACGTGTTTGCAAGAGCACACGCTTCTCACCCCCATCCCCTGAGAAGGAAACTAAACAAAAAAAAAAAACCAACTGCTGTAAATCAGGGAAAATTCATAACTTGCTTGAGGTATAACAGCTGTTGATTTAAGGCACAACATCTTTGGTAGCACATTGCTGCTAGGAAGATAAAAATCTTTTTGACAAAGTTGTGACCATAAAAATTTCAAGGCTTTAGTCAACATTTAGAGAGGATTTGCATCTTCCTTATAATAAATAACAATAATAATAGCTCACATTTATACGGTGCTTTCCAGATTCAAAACGTTTTACCAACATCATCTAATTAATCTTATTGAAATACTTTCTCTTGCAATACAGTGATATACAGTCCAAAATGTATCTCATAAAGGGGGCTGATGACTCATAAAATGCAGCATTTTCTTCCCTCTGTGACTATCACTGGCTTTTAAAATGGCAAATATAAAAATCACACACCTTTATATTTATGCAGCCGATTCTTCAATTATTATATCTGTGCAGTGGCTGCCATGGTTAATTTGGGCTGGGAGCATGACTGGAATTTGGATCTCCAGTCTGATTCTCTGGTCTCTTCATCCTGTGCTCTGAGATTTGTTTACATTATGGGGGGACTTGTGGCAACCATTGTCAGCCTGCCAAGGCTAATGGCCTCCAGCTTCGGCTCAAGGTCCATGAGTGAAATAGGTAACTCCAGGGAGTGCATGAGTCTTTGGGGGTGATGTCAACAGGGGGGTTACACCCCTCTTTGCAAGGTCTGAAGAGGCTATGGAGGGAGAAGAGCATTGGCAGCTGTTGCAAATACTCCCTCAAGTCCTTCTTACTCCATGTTGGGCTTGTAAAGATACCTGAAAGGGCTATGTGCCAAAATTTGTATTCCTCTTATATACCTCTCCTTGCATAGCCCATCTCACGCCATGTCCTTGTAGAAGCATGAATCAAGCCTATGGTGGTCAAGAAAGGTTTTTGTTAGCACAGCTTCTAGCATATATTTCTTGACTGACAGCCAATATTTTTATGAGAATCCTACCAGTCAAGCCATACTGTTGACTTACTGTCAGTAATGTCTGACTAAGGTTTTTCTGCTGTTCCCCAGAAAAAAACCCAACCTTCTGTGTCCTCAGTACAGGGACACATCCTCAGATTTGAAAGCACACAATAGGCTTATAACTAGGGGTTTGCTTCACCCAGCACCTGCAGTTCCTTTATTCGGAACATTGGGGTAACATTACAGCTCTCACCATTGTTTACGACTTCTTATTTAAAAATTAATGTAGGCAAATATCCCATAATCTTTAAACTGACTAGAGCTGAAGCCAATCTCAAGTGAGTCTTTGCAGCAGACACTAATGCCTTCCAATGATAATACACTTTACTTATTCTTTGACTTCCGAATTACTGCTGCAACTACGGTAGCACTTTTTATAGTAAGTTGTAAGGTAATTGCACAGCTGTGGGTTTACCTTGCGGGATGGGATCACCATTAAGTACTGCTGCTTTCTCTTGGTAGAAATTCTGAAAGACTGTGGTTTAGGTCTTGACTCTTATTTATATGAATGCTGCTCCACTCACTATAAGTAATATCAGGAGCATTACAGTGAATGCAGAAATAGTTTACTAAGTCTACAAGGCCCTTTTAAGCTGACAGAATGGTACAAAATGTCCTTAAACATTTATGAGAATCAGGCTATTGGGGCTTTTGTTTAGCTCAGATCCACGCTTGGTTTAAATCAGTTTGTTGACTGAAGAAAATGACAGCAGAAGAAACAGAAACCTGTGGAGTCTGCTCTCCTCTCACAGGCAGATATTTTTTGCACCGCCACCAAAGAGACGATGACATCCTAAAAACTTTTCAGCAATTACCAGTGTGCACCTTTCTGGGTAGCAGCTTGCCACTCAGTCCTGCCAGGCCCAGGTCATCACAGACCCTGTGGTAGATCTGGGTCCAAAACCTCAGCTGCACTAGGGCCTTGCTGATACTTTGGGAGAGTAACAGCTGCCCACAACGAGGAAAGCCCCTGCAAGTCTCCACAGGGGAGAAAGATTTTGGAGGCATCCAGCCATACCCAGGATCTCCTGTTGCATAGACCTGGCTTGTTCCTTTCCTCCCATCCTGCTCTTGATAGCCCTGCCTCCCATGGTGTATCTGGGTTTTCCAGCAGAAGGCCTTACCTGTATAAGCAGGCTGAGAGGTATTTTGAATGCTCAAGCTAGTCCTGAAGTGCTTTGCCTGAACTGTGAATTGTCACTTTGAACAGAGGAGGTAAGTAACCAACTGAACTTCTCCCCTTGTTTATTCAATCATAAATGATGACTCTTGACTAAAATATATGTTGGATAATTTTTCCTTTTGTTACTTCTGAAAAGCCACCATTACTATGGAAGTGTGAACCAGGTTCTCCCTGGTTTGTGCTCCATCAGGAGCAAAAATGCCCAAGTTCAGGCTGCAGCACGATAATGCCAGTGATGTGTGAAGTTGGATGCATGGAGACCGCTTTCTGCTCCCAGATCAACTTTGCAGGATTGCCCATTAGCAGAAGATAACTTTTCTTTGGGACTTCAACAGATTTGAGCTCACAGTTGCCAACATGTGAGATGCGATTGTGGAGCCTTTATGACAGAAGTTCTAAAAAGTTACTTTTATAGACTAGAAACTGTACTTTAAGCAGTGGCACATGATGTTTCAGTGACAGGTCTGTTTTTCAGATCATATCTGGCTTCTAACAAAATATGTCTTTGATTGTTATCACATCACACGAATGAAGCTTATATATCATCACTGAAAGAGTATTGCCATGACCTCATACTTACAGGGTAATCCTGTGCTTTATTTATGCATTTGAGAGTGATCGTGTTTAGCTATAATTTTGATTTAAGACTAAAAACAAATTTTTGAGATATCTGAGCATGAGTTTGTTGTTCAGACTATTCTTTACATTCACTACTGAGTACAGAGCTCTCTTCACATTTTTAAACCGAACCACATTGCCATCTGGGTGAGGAGAAGACTAGTGAAAACTTTGCTGCTATATGGGGACCAGTACTGCTCACCAGCCTTTAATTCATGTAAGTGCTAAGGAATTGACGTAAATGAATCCGTAACCACTTAGGGGTGTGTAGAGAACAGGTAAGGAAAAAGCTATTAGCATGTGACCTGAAATTGCCACGAATCTAATATGTAACAGTACCTCCCTCTTTGCAAATACCTGTGTACACAAATGCTCTGGACAGATCCTCAGGCTACACTATTGTGAAAAAGATAAAATCTCAGAATTGACAGAAGACCTCATGAAAAATAGGTCAGAATGTGGAGCTGGCTAGTAAGGAAATGGTGGAGTTAAAATGGCACAGGTCTTCTATCACGTGACTCTTCCCATCACAATTTTTCTTAAAACTAGATGTCCTGGGCATTTTATAGTCCAGCAGGTAAAGCCTCCAGGCAAGATGCGGGAAACAGCGGGTCAACCCTCATTTTTTCCCCAAGAGATTCAAAGCCACATCTCCATATGCAAGGAGAGAGTGTTATGTCATAATTTATTTTGGGAGATACGGATCTGACCTCTTCTGAAAGAACTATTGTAGACAAATAACTTTTCGTCTTGCCATATGAGAAGAAGAAACATAACTGTGCAGGAAGAGTCTTTTACAAATAACTGTAATGTCCTTTCTCAGCCTTCTCAAACTTTTACCACACACTTACTAATATAGTTTCATAGACCAGATATTTTTTTCTTTGATGACCAAAACCCTTTTAGATAATGTTGATTGAAATTAGGGCAATTACAGAGAAAATTCTAAACCATTTCTTAAACAGAAAAGAAAATGTTTAGCTCCTTTTAATAATGCCTACACATCTGAAGAAAGGTGAGCAATGTCTGTAAACCTGGGAATCCTGTAGAGCGTTCCTTTCTCTGCATCCCTCCTTTAGAGTTTTGTAAGGAATAGTTAGAAGAACCATATATAGATTTAAGCCTTTTGTAGAAGATCTCCCAAACATCACAGCTATTTATTTATATATTTTAACATTTCAGAAGTGAAAGACTTGTTATAGCCCAGTGTAGTTCTTCCAAACTAAACCAGATAACATTATGCAACCAAAGTAGGACACTGTGGAAAGAACAGAACTAAATAAATCAACTGGTAAGCCATTATCGTTCATTTTACATAGTAAAAAACAAATATAGCTGTCATCTTCTAACTTTCATTGAAAATAAATTGAAATTGTATATCATTCTTTAACGTAGCAAAGAAACAGAGACCTTCCTAATATTCTGTGATACACATTACTTGTGGAATATATATTACAAAAGGAGCGAAAAAAAATGAAGTAGTGAGGTGGTTTAGAGCTGTAAAGGTGGCTTATCAAATCCCAGAATCATAAAAGACTCATTTGAATGAGAGAGAGAAAATAAAGCAGAAAAAAGTCAATTAAGTAAAGTAAATAATGCTTGTTTCTATCTTCCTACACAGCTTTGCAGCCACTGTATCACACAGAAAAAGCATAGGTGGGTGTGGGTATTGTGAAAGTCCAGTACTGGAACTGGCTCAAAACCTCAGATTCCTGAAATAGTCTAAAACTGAAGTATTATTTTTCAGGGGTGCAAACATAATTATGTAGACTAATTTTTTTTCGAAAAGTAAAAGAACCTTATGATTAAATTTTATTTATCTTGGTGGATTGGAGTCACAAAAGTAAGTCCTCATACTTTGTCAGTATGTTCAGAGAGACATGAGTCTTTGGTGTCCTGGATGAACCAGCAGGGCTGTTCTCCATAGGATGTCATCCCTTTTCTAAACACCCGACCTAGGTGAGGGCAGTGCTGAGGACGGTTTTGTTCACTCCTTATGGACCAGGCTAAGCACTGAGCAGGCAAACTCCTTGCGTGGTTCAGCTGCATGATTCATGCCTGCCCTCTTATAACCAGGCCAAGCCTAAAAGAATTAACTCCCAGGGCAACGTGACAACCACTGGCTTACAGTAAGTCTTCTCCAACCCACAAAGCTTTGGACCAAGCAGTTATGAAGCGAGACTTCTTAATTAGTGTCACTTGTCCTATCTTCCACTCAAGGGTGGTTCAGCACAGTTTCTGGCATTTTGTGCCTCCTTACTACTGATATCTGTGAGTTGCATAATCATTATTTGGGATTTCAAGAGCAGCTCAGATGAGGAGTTCTCCATCTTAAATGCTTCAGATAGCCCTTGCCAGGGGGTGATCAATGGCCAGCTTACATGTCCAGGGTGCTGACAGCTAATGAAACATGCACTGATGAGAAACCTGCTCACAAAGATAAAGGGTATTTTATGTAATTTGGTTATACATTAAAAACAGGGTCCAGTTTCCTTGGGGCAGTTGCTGATCACACATTCACTCTCCTTTAGAAAAGACTATTTCCAAAGGCTAATAAGGTTTAACCCTGTTGAGGGGAAAATACTATAAAATATTTTTCAATAGTCAACGTATAATAGCTTGCTTCAGAAAAAAATGGCATATACCATATTTAGGGGAAAATAATGAGTTGCACAGCATTTATGCTCCTTCAAGAGACCTGAGGAAACACGGGACATAAGTTACATTCTAATCTGTAGCACCCTAATTGTGTCAGTTTACATGAAGAAATAAACAAAACCTTTTTCATGCAACATGCCTGACAAGAATCTATTATAGCATCCTCCAGAAGCAATTTCCAGTGAGATGTATTTTCAGGCACAAACTTATTAAATGGTTAAGGAAATTAGAGAGTATATTTGACAGATAAAATTAGAAAATTAATGGAAATGGATAATCCACTCAGAAATTCAGGAAAAGTGTATGAATGACCAAATACAAAAGTATTTGGTCATTCATACACTTTCATACACATTATGGGAGAGGAAATACTTCATGAAAAGAAAAGTGAATGGTACTACTGGGTTGCTTTCTTTTTCTTTAGTATTATTAACTTACACACATGAATGCAGTAGCTCCAAGAAGTCCTAAGCAAGAGTGGAACCATTTTATATAAAATCCTTTATATATACTAAATCGGACACAGTCTGATTCTCCCTTCTCCCTGAAAATACTCGTTTATACTTTTTACTCCAAGTAAGAAGCATACAAATTGACTGCTAAATGCAATTATCATTACAAAAAATTTTGCTTTGCCCATAGAGAGCTTCATGGTGTCACGTAATGTGAATAATTTGCTGGTTTATGAAGAAAGACATATAATAATTTTGTTTTAACTTTAAACTCCCCCCTATTTCCTGCAGCAGTCTTGGGAAAGTATATGAAATATTTCATACTTTTGCTCAATTTCTTTTAAATACCAGATTTAAAGTGTGTGTGAGATGGGTGCATCTGTGCACACTTTAAATGCCATTATATGAAGTTGTGTGCATGACTGTTCATTTTGGAGCCACTGGCAAAGCTCAAATTGACTTTGAACTTTTCATCTGCCATACGAATACATATTAACACATGACAGACAAATCTGCAACTTAATGTAGTGGCTACTGTGTAAGTGACAAACCTTACATCATCTGGAAATGGTGGAGGTCAGGATTACTGTCAACAGAACCTGTCCAAAAGGATGCTTTGCTTTCACTCTTCTGAGTGTATTCTGCCCGAGAAGATATTTGCTACATCATAACCTTAATTAATTTTTATTGACCAAGAAGCTATTTGCAAGACATAATTTTCAATATTTGGCACTGGGTAAAATACTCTTTTGGATGATGGTTATTATATTTATCCTCAGTTTGGGGAGGCAGCACATGAAGATAACAATAAAACAAACCGCAGTATGCGGTGTGCTTTAGATGTGGCATTGATTATTCGGCTGCTACTTTCCCATTGTGTCCCAGCTCCTGGCACCCAGTCAAGCTCCTGACAATAATGATTCAGGTTCTCATTCTTACTGAGCATCCCCTTCTATTTCTGTAAAAAGTCCTTTGGCTCAGCTGGCTTCTAAACAGGTGTATCCCTTTTATGTGTTCCTCATTAGGCGCCTTGCCAAGGAGAGAAAGGCTGATTCAACTTTCCCATCAAATGGTCTCTTTTAAAGCAGAACCTTTGAAAGTGAGATCTGGTGCTTTGCTGGTGTACCTGGGCTCAAGTTTGGGAGACAATTGAGCATTCCTGGTAATCCCAGAAATAAAACTGGTAAACTTTAGTGATGACTGATGACTTGGAACACGGGTCTTTGTTCCTGTGTGTCTCACTGAAAAATATATATCACGTTTCAGGTACTTTCAGTAACGGTTGCCAACAGAAGACCACAGATAAACAGACCTTTCATGGTTTTCTTAAGGTGGAATTATTTATATGGAAAAAGCTTTTCAGGAGATTTGTTGTTGTAGTTTTTAACTGGGAAACATTTATTTTGGAGAAAAAGGAGATTCAGCCCATGCAGAAGCTGAAAAAAACAGGTTCTTCATGCAATAAGGTTATCTGACATATTTAGTTTCTGGAGCCCTCCACGAAACCTGCTGAGATGTTCCTACTCTCAGGAGCTACCACAGTCCCTGCTCCATTCCATGTATACCCCCTGGGTAATGACATCCTGCAGCCAAAAAAGCTCCTTTTCTTGAGCAATGATGCCTTGTGCATTCTCTGTTTTGATTCTGTCAGGGTGCTTTCCCAGGATATTTAAGATTCCTTCTGATTCAGTGACTTAGCAGTAGGAAAAAGGCCATCTCACTTGATTTTCATCCTTTTCCAGGATATTTTTGATAGCAGGGGGCCTAGGGACAAACATTCTGCACTGAAAGTCTCCAGCCTCTGAACTGGTTGCAAGTTGGTGTGTGGGTAATTTTATACCTGGGTAGACCACAGCTAAATATGATAAATACTAAGGCTGGGTTTTACAGAACCAGCTACAAGGTTTAGTTAGACTACTCCATGTGAAATGAACAGCAGTTAGGTGGATAATTCTCTGACTGGTTTTAATTAGACAACATGGGTGCTAGTATGGACATACTGAAGGGGTATATATCATAAAAAAGACACAACCACCCAGTATATTCTTGCTTATGTTTTGGTTGTTAAATCTCTGCCGCAGCTGTGATGAGCCAGAGCTAAGCCTTCCTTGCACGTTTGGTCATAATCTCAGCTTATGTTTGTGCTCTCACTTGTCTGTTTTTCCACCCCAGCCAGCAACCTGCGCCTGACTCCCTTCACCCTGGACTCAAACCAGCTTGGGAACTGAGATCTCCAGTGCTTTTGCCATGGGATTTGCAAAGCTCTAGAAAATCTGTGGGGGGTTGGCTTGCCACCCTACACTCTGACAGGTTGGTGGTCGACTCTTCTTGGGACACTGTGGTGGGAAGCAGTCCCTGGATGGGTGGGAGGGTCTCAGCCGGGAGGCAGGAGCTGGTGGTGACTGGTGCTTGGCAGTGGGGCCTGAGCTGGCCAGCAACAACTGTAGAGCCTGCCAGTGTCAAAATGTGGGCTCAGTAGCATGAAGCTGGAGTCTTTCTCAGCTCCCAGCCTCCGCCTGGGCCAACCAGGCTGTATAGGTGTATCCCACCCATTGGAATGCACAAGCAGTTTTGCCATCATAACACCTGTGTCACTATAGCCTACCCTAGACTTCTACTCTACAGGCTTAAAAATTAATAACTTATAGAAAACAAAGGAAAAAATTAATTTAGGGAGCTCTTGATGATGCCAGCTCCAGTGGCCTTCTATCCAGAAAAAGAAGATTATATACACAAGTTACGAAGAATGTTTTCAAACATTATTGTTAATATGCACACCTTATCAACATACATTGATTTTATATGCATCCTTTAATTTAAATAGCTTTGATTTTCTGTCTGGAAGACAAAAGAGAACATTAATAGCCTTCGCTTACTGAGTTTACAGAGCTGTACATTAGCTCCTCTAAAATGATCCTGTGTTTGTTATGCTTTAACTATTAATGTTTAAAAGAATATTAAAAATACTGGAAACCTGAGTGAGGTAGATATTAAATACATAAATTGCATATTTGATATTAATTCACCCTGTTACTTCCTATCATCTTCTACAAAATTGTGTACTTCTTGCAAAGCCACCAACAACAATCTCTGTGTACCAGTTTATTACCTGTATAGATATCATTATTCCCCTGTGACAGCAAAGCCAAATTCAAGGCATTTTTCATAAACTAGAAAAAATTACCTTTCCAGTGACATATGACACAACCTTCAACTACTAAATGAATCCAAGAAAAATTCTCCTTTGGGAAAAGACCTTGCACATGATTTGTCAGCCTTAAAAATAATTTTTGAGGAAGTTAATTCTGAGAGGCTTTACAACTGAGCAGTGTTTTCTGCCTATATTTAAACTGTCCTCTGCTGTGATGCATTTCAGAATCAGAACTACTGAAAAAAATTTGCTTTGCTATATTTTAGCTGTACAAAGACTGTTAGGCCCTCATAGTGAGATCTGAGACTTTATTGGAAGCCTCATATAAAAATCTTATTTGTAAATGTCATGTCATGATTTTCTGCACCGAGGTGTTCCAGGAGATTGATGCTACAATGAGGAGCCTGAGGAATGGAGACTAAAACTGAGGTGAGAGATCTGGGGATTGACGGGAGTTAAAGCAGGATGAAGTGGCTGAATCAAAAAGCACCTGGGGAGGAGGGGAGAACAAAAGGATAGCCATAAAAAGAGCACGCCCCTTCTAGATCCTCACCTGGATTTAACATTCCTCCTGCTGTTGATAAAGATGCGTCTGTAAAGCCCACTGGCACCTCGGCTCTTCTGTGCTGGTCCCTATGCAGGAAGACAACCTACAGGTGCTATTACTGTCCTCGGTTACTGGGATGGGGTAAATACAGCCTGCCTGCTCACAGCTCAGGGAGTGTTAATGAGTGGCTTAATTACCTCCCCAAGTTGAGATCAAGCTGCAGGTTTAAACCAGCTGCTGTAAAAGACGGCTGCCTGGGCATTGTGGGGCAGCAGGTGGTGAGGCTGGAAAGGCTGCCCTGGAGGGAGAGGCTGCCCCTTGCTGAAAAGATCTTGCTGAAAAACAGGTTGGAGTGGCCTGAACATCATGGTGTTTAAAACAGATAAACCTCTTCAACCCAGCTGGATCGAAGCTCTTTCAGGTGATGCTATGCTGTATAGATACACAGGTACCATTCAGCATAACTAGAAATATTGTAAAGGCAAGGCTCCAGTGTTTACTGAAGCAGGGTGACACTGCTACTCTTCTCTGTCCAGCAGATGAGGAAAATTGTTTGCCATCTGTGTAAGTATATACTGTTTAAAATTGGAATTTCCAGGGCTCTGGAGAACTTGTATTCCAAATAGGAATAAAACCCTGGACATGTGAATTTATTTAGGTATGGAATTTTTCAAAAACAAATTGAGCAGCTTCTTCAGCCAGGGAGGTATGTGGGTAAATGCCTGTCTGAGGACTGGGGCAGGCAAGATGGTCACATTCCATAGTCTGAGACATATGGCTAGAGGTGAGTGTAGTTGCCGGTGAGATGGTTGATCTTTTGTATGAGCAGTGGTTGGAGCCCTGGGTACCCTGATACTATTTTTCTTTAAGTATTTGTTTTATGCCACTACATTCACTCTCCCTACTTAGACTTTATCTGGGTATAAACTTGAATATAGGAAGTTCCACCTAAACATGAGGAGGAACTTTACTGTGAGGATGACAGAGCATTGGAACAGGCTGCCCACACAAGGTTGTGGAGTCTCCTCCTCTGGAGACATCCAAAACCCACCTGGATGCTGTCCTATGCAGCCTGCTCTAGGTGATTCTGCTATGGCAGAGGGGTTAGACTAGATGATCTCCAAAGGTCCCTTCCAACAGCCACCATCCTGTGATGCTTATTCAGCATTTCAGGAGTGTAAAAAAAAAAAACCCCAAAACAGCAACAAAAACCCAAAAACCAAAAAACCCAGTGTGTGTCTTCTGGTGCCAGTAAATATATGAAGGTACCTGGTAACTGATGATAGTCTGGTCTATGTAAAAGTTTGTGTGGGAAAAGAGTGATAAGAATAACTGGTGCGCGGTGGAGTCACACAGAGACAGCTGTCTCTGTAGCTGTATCCTGAGCAACTGCTGAGATTTGAGCACAGGGTGAAAGCTCTCTCACTTGTGTGTCATTCTTCACTCAACCTTATTGCAACTACTTTTCCACCCCTCCTGTCTTCTCACTGGGGAAGCATTTGCCCATCTGTGTTTTGCAGTGGGTGGCTGTTCAGCTCACAGCAAATTCTGGAATGGGATTGGCTGTGCCAGCCATTGCTGTCTCCACATTTCCGTGGTGTGTAGCATCCAGACATCACACAGTCATTAACGTGCTCTTCCTCAGAGGGTTTTGTACTGTTTGGAGGAATACAGCTAGCAAAGGTGTGCAGGAAGACTGAGGCAAAATGGAAGAAGGCTGTGGTGGCACTGAGAAGTCAGTTGCTGAGATTTTTGCAGTCTGGGCTAGTGATCTGTCTGTTGGACCATTCTTCTACTTTATTTCATTTGCTTCAGCTGAACATAATGTGTTTGAACTTAACTCTTTCAATCTAAATAATAGATACAGCTGATCATGGGAAACTGCATTTTCCACTGTCCTATATTATCTGTCACTCGTTCTAATCATATGTCTTAAGAATGAAATCTAATTTCAGTAAAACCCAAGAGCTACCATTTAAAATGACCCCTCTCCTTACCAGAAAGATTACCTGATATAGGACTACTCGATTTAGTTTAAGAGATTTCCTGGGATGACTTATTTTCCTTTATAGGTCTGTATTTATAAAGAGAATGAAGAGGAGCTGGCTATCAGAATTTTTAAGCTTTAAGTGGCTTGTTGCTTTAAATGTGTGTGCACAATAAATTAAAACTTCTTTCTTGTTGCTTTCAAAGTTGTTGGCATTAAGGAAAGCAACAAAATAGGTTATTAAAAGTACAAAAATGGCCCTTTTAAAAATCAGAAACATTGGGAACATTGTCCCTGCTCCTTTCAAGAAGACAAACTGAATGTAATTCCTCTGTTCAAAGCTCCTCCCAGTAATGTATGAGGATGTGTTTGTTCGCTCCTGTAAGGTTAGGGGACAGCTGAGTTATTGGTGCTGTATTAGGGAACGTGTACTGTGACCATAGACCCACCAAACCTCGATATGAACATCCTTTGCAGTATGTATGTCCCCTGGCACTTTAAAATTTGTTATATACCTCTTTGAATGTCGGTGCTTTATCATCGGCAGAATCAGAAGCTGCTGTGTGCAAATCCACCCTGAATTTCACAAGCATGTTACGATGCTGCATCGGATCCGTCATTTTTCTGAACGTGGGATTAGTGGGAGTTTACAATTACCTCGCTTTACTTCTCATGGAAAGCTGTTACAAAACTAATGGCATGAAGATACAGGAGCATTTTACTTGTGGCAAAAATCACACAAGTCAGAGCTTGCCACTTACATTTTCCAAGAGAAGTTTGATGATTATCCTGTAAATGAGCATTGATTTTTTTTTTCCTGTAGTTCCCATTACTTTCTATCCCTGAGAGATTGTTCTGTCTTCTTGCATACCTATTAAAAACGTATACCAGACATTTTCTCTATATGTTATTGCTTTTTTTTCTTAAAAAAGGCACTCTAGACCTCCCTTCCCTCCAAAACCCCCCACATCCTCCCTCCTTCCCCATGATGCTCTGAACTCAACTATTTTAAGCGCAGCCAGGGATGGGTGTGCTCTTACAGCTGGCTGACCCACAAGGTGGCACTAAAGAGAAAAGTGACAACTTGGCTAATAAAAAGTGAAAACCAAAGGCAAAATACCATATGCTGAATCAATATTATTTTAATTAGGAGCACGCTTCCTTTATCATCAGTTAAATTTTATTTTGTGAAAAGCCTTAAAGCTATATAGCAGCAGAGATAGTTCATTGCCCCTGTCCCACATCAGAAGTTAAGTCTTGCAGAGAATGAACGAGACGTAGGTTGCCTACTTATCGCAGTTCCAGAATCTCAAGGAGGATAATTGTGATCAAAATGTAGTTAATTAATTTTCTTCTCTGAGGAATAAAGGAATTCAAATGAATTAAAAGCTGAAATCTTCTTTTCAGTTATTAGTCTTGTTGGTAAGAGATACGACATGAGGAATTAGCGTTTGCGATGCGAATGAGTTTTCTGC
This sequence comes from Heliornis fulica, assembly GCA_013399135.1. NCBI lineage: Eukaryota > Metazoa > Chordata > Aves > Gruiformes > Heliornithidae > Heliornis > Heliornis fulica. The sequence continues at coordinate 372,904 of VXBZ01008816.1, read as the reverse complement.
TGGAATGTTTTGATTGCTTGATTTTTTTTTAATGCCTTTTGCTGTTGAGTGTTGTGGTATTATTTCATAAACAATTTATGTGAAGTAATATGGTTCTGTGATCAAGAATTCTATACCAATGGGGGTTAAATCTTGTCACTTTGATAACAAATATGAATTCTCATCAAACATCTTTTGAGCTCAGTCACAAGTGAGCGGTCAGATTAACGCTCTTCTAACACAAAAGGTCTGTAGACTGCTGACATGAAGCTTATGACAGAAGGAAATAAATGGCATCAGAGTGATTTCTAGACCTTTGTAACCAGAGCAGCTATAATATTTTTCTTTCCCTTCTCCCCTGAGATGTGTGCCTACAGGATCAATATTATCAAGGGCTATAGGGGGCAGAAGTTTACTTGCAGAGACAAACTTAAACAGTACCACTTGCATTAAGATGACAAATCCTTAAAGTGATTCTAAAATATTTTTCTGTGAGGTGAGAAGTATTACCGAATAGCTGCCGGCGTGCTCTGGGGCCTCCTAAATGATCAGATGTGCCGTAATGTGTTTTGATGCTTAGTGAAATTGTAGCTTTGCAACCACCCTGGAAATCAAGAGTGACCCCTGTGTAGCTTGAAAGGCTGGTTATTTTCATGTATTTTAAACACTGGGTAAAGTTTAAGTGCTGCTGGTGCATTCAGAATAGTTTTGTCACTGCAAATAGTTACTTAAAAAAAAAAAAAAGAAATCAATAGCTGGTATTCTACATTCGAAGACCTCATTTGACTGGTTCACATTATTCACTGAATGAGGAAATAAAAACATCCTTTCCTCAGGATCCCAGTAAAAGCAAAGCTAGGCAAGTTTTGGTCACGATGCTTTGCAAATGCTCCTGCCCACTGAGCTGAACTCCTCTTCCCTTTCACACTTTAGCCCTGCCTTCTTCTGGGCACTTGCTTCATTTTAAAGGCTAGCCAGAAGAAAGCTACACTTCAGCATCTCCCCAAAGTGCTTTGTTGGAATCAATTATAAAACTTCAGTGACCATAAACACATACTGACCTGCTCCTTGCAGTCCTCATTCAGGGCAAGTTTGGGCTCATTCGGAGTGTTGCATGAGGAATTTCACAGTGATTTTGTTTGTAGAAGCTTGCTATTGGTTTTAGAGATCATTGTTGTCTTTAGAGATCACTGAAGGATTGCTGTAGGCTGTATTTCCCTCAGCAGTTAAATTTTGGCCACATTTCTCTAAAAATTGGTCTACTTATCCAGGACACTTGGCATGGATTCCTAAGATGTTACGGTTGGGCAGGTGACGATCAGTGTGTATATCCTATGTTAACTCAAGGAGGCTGTAGGAAGGTCCAGCTGGTTGTGGTGGAGCCAAGTAATAACATTCACATATTCGTATAGTATCTACTTGATAGAAAAATGGGCCTGAGACAGGTGGTGGTAAAGTATGACCAGTGCTGTTGCATAAGGAGGGACTGTCTAGCTTAGTTAAATCAGGAGAGCCACGAGCGAATATCCTAGTATTCCTTCCTTGTAAAATAGGAAACGGGATATTGAAAGGAACAAAAAGATGGTAGGATTTTTATAATGCTTCACAAAACAGGTGTTGAGATAGAATCATAGAATGCGTTAGGTTGGAAGGGACCTTTAAAGGTCATCAAGTCCAACCCCCTGCAGTGAGCAAGGACATCCTGTATCAGAAGTCCGAGTATGTATTTTAGAGTTAAATGGACACAGAGATTACCCACACAGAGATTTTTTAAATTAAAGTGATTAAAACTAAATTTTAATGGAAATAAAGCTGTGCCTTGCCCACTGTAATTCTCTGTGCAGACGAGATGCAATCTAGGTGTAGAAACACTGGTTCCTAAGACAATTTGGAGTTTCCACAAATTTTGTTCTCCCCCTGAGACTAACTTCTTGCCACTAATTGATTCTAATTAGCCAGTTTTAAGTGTAATTATTCAGTGAAAGAAACAAACAGTATTATATCTATGCTCTGCACCCCACTCCTAACAACACGGCATTATTGAACTTGTGGAATTGAAATGGCTCATGCCTGGAAAACAAACACCTTCAAGAAGCTGTGTTTAAAAACACCGAGGGAAAGAAAAAGCCCTCTGTAAAGGAATTGAAATATACTTTAACTAAAACTTGCTAGTGGAGAATGAAGACACTTGTTTTCCTTCTAATTGCTGCTGAAATGAGGAAAAAGAAATGAATGGAAGAAAAAGAAAAAATCAGTTGCTGAATAGACGTGGATAAATATGAAAACAGAACATCTGGGGAAAACGATGCATCTCAGCTACCTAATTTGAAAATTTAAAACACTTAATTCTCATATGAAAGTTGATATTTTTAACCTAAAACTTGCCATATAAAATGTTGGCTTTTCAGTAAAAAAAAAAAAAGTGTTATGATTTAGTAGGGTAGTACCGAATAGTTTTTAAAGGATTGAAATAAAAAGGGAAATTCCCCAGCAAAGTATGGCGATGGTATGATTTCAAAGCATGGGGTGAATGGGAAACAGCGGGTGGTCAGTGGGGCCTGATGGTACATCGGCAATGTGCTCCATTCATGCCTCCTCAGATGTTCCTTCCAACTTGAGAGGTGGCTGAGAAGAACCACGACAAGAGAGAAAGGAGGGAGGAGGAGAGGAGGAGGATGTGGAATACGAGGGAGTAGATCTGTCCTGTGGCAAACTTCCAGCTTCTCATTAGACAGGACTTTATCCACATCATAGTGTAGCGCTGTGCTCTTTCCTCTTCTGGCTGTTCCTTTATAAAAATAAGAATAATACTTGTCCAAGACAAAGCTGTATCTATTCAACTGGCCATTTTTAATTATAAACTAAACATAAACAATGCTTAATGCCACTGGACTCAAATCAGAAAGAAGGTCATTTATACAAGTGACACGAAGGTAAAGGGGCAGGGGAGAACGATGGAAGGAAAGTGCCTGTTCTCTGTATGTTTAAGCCAGCACAAATCACTGTGTGTCAGCTTCTTTTACAATCCAGTGTTTTGGTTGTTTCAGCTTTTAATTAGAAAGTCTTCCCCTTAGCATTTTTCTTAGCAACAATTTTTAAACTAAACAGAAGGTGTATTCCCCAGTGCCATATGTTAAACCTGACATGTTACTGAAAATGTCTTCTGGAAAAAAGAACCACCAACACAAACCACAAACAGGTAAAGGACCTAGGTAAAAGACCTAAAGGTAGGACCATTGTCCCAATGCACTTTCCTTGGCCTCAAGAGGACACTGTCACCTGTTAGATAGTGACACTTTTTTGGGAGATTTAGTCATGATTTACAAAGCCAATGGATAATAGGCTGATAATTTCTTCTTTGCTACCCTGACAACCCGTTGTGGCTTGGAAACCATCATCTACCTCTTGGTCTTTTAAGTAACAGCCACATGGGAGCTGTGTCTGTGTTCATAACGCTTTGAGAGGTCACCTTATTGATGTGTTTTGACCATCATGTTAGTAGGCTATTAAGTGTAGTCCATTTCAGCACTTAAACAGAAGGGATTAAGAGCTGTGAGTATCCTTGACTTTGAAGTATGCAAAGAGAATCCAACTATGAGCACAGAAATGCCTGACTGACGCTGAAAGGGTCAGTGGAGTGCTGGCTGATGTGGGCTGCTGCCATCTTTTTTCATTGCAATTCTTCCCTGTATGAATTCCAGTTGTTTCTGGGCTTAGTATAGAAAGACATTTTCTGAACCCATTACCATGCATTTGGTTTTGGGGTTTCTTTTGTCTGTTTTGCGGTGTTTTTTTTGTGTGTGAGTGGTGTCAGTGTGATAAAGTCTGTCTGTAAACCTTTGATTTACGCTGATGAATGAAGGATGGGCCACTCAGGTTAAAAAGCAGAAGTTAGGCATCCTCACAAAGCTGCTACGTGCCGATCCCTGTTTGGATGAACTGTACCCAGCTGCATGATATACAATAAGGTTGCTCACTTATAGGTCTTTTCTTCCAAGACTGTGAAGCACCAGTGTGAATACTGAGAGGTGTTTGTGTGCAATCTTAACATAACATAAACCGCAGCTTTATGGGGGTCCCTCATCAGTTCTTTGCTGGCCACAGTGCAAGCTGGAAAGAATTGGAAATTCTGCTGTCTGAAGTTTATCCGTGTTTCTGCTGATACTTGTCTAGGGAGGGCCATCTCCATAGCAATTCAGTTAAGGTGAGACATGCTCTTTTTATTTTGTATGAGTAACTGAAACCCTATCCTGTAAGCTCATAAAATGTGATTGCATACAAGATGTTGATGGCCTAGGGGAAGTTTTGAACAACTGGGAGACATTTTCAGGATTTTACTGAAAAAAAAAAGATCCACGATATTTTCAAAGTCTTTGCAGAAAGACCAAAGGAGTTGGGAGCTTCGGAGGCAATACCCACAAAATCCATGTCTCTGCTTATAGCTGTGGACAAATGAAAAAAAAAAACCAAGAATTTTTCCAAGAGGTACACAAATTGCTTCTTTGAAGCCCCGTGCCTTTGTAATTTCTTATCAAAATGTCTATATACAGCAATCCGAACACAGAACTACTTGCTGAGAGTAGCATTTGAGAACAAATTAATAAATTAATACCTTCCTTGACCTGTATCTGATTAAGCTATATTTTAAAAACCCATCATTACTAATATGAAGTGGTTAATCTACTAATGTGCAGTTTTAGAATGATAGATCGAGGCACATGAGCTATTTATCTGACTACCTAGCAGCACCTTCTCATCTTCCAAGCCTCCAGACTGACAAGGAGAGTGGGGAGCTGGGGAGATGAGGAGGTGGGGGTGCTGCAAACCTCTTGACGCTTTGTTTGAGTAATGGGACCAAAGTTTGAGGTGAATATAAACAGCCTTAACTCCTGCCACTCGTGCCTTGCTCCAGTATTTTGATTGTGCTATTTCAACTTGTCTTAAAAGGAATTAGCCTCATGACTTCTTACTAGAATGCACCTTAAATCTGTCACATACCCTCTCTGCTGCTGGCCCTTCAATTTATTGACTAATATTGTCAAAGACGACTTGTGTGACTCAGACCTCAGCTTGGTTTTCGAAGATCTCAACCTGGAGAATAACATATTTGTTACTTGTGTATCGAGAAGGGCAGAATGATGTTCCCGTGCTGTCACACACAGCTGTACATTCCTCTGTGAACGTGTCAGAGCTAGTTAACCCAACCACCAGGCACCCACCACTTCTCTGAGGAGGCTTCACAAAAACCTTAGTCTGTGAAACTCGTCACCATTCAAATGTATTTAGTGAAAAATGTGACTAAGAATTAAAAATATTTATAAATGACACTCAAACCCTTCCACCATATTCCAGCCTACTTCTATTCCTGAAGTGCATCTTTGTCTGAATGTCTTCCCGCGCTGCTGATGGGAACAAACATAACTTAAAAACCGCTGCCGAAAGCGATAGATGGAAACACTGCCTATTTAACTAATGCCTGATACTGACAGTCTGCATACAAAATCTTAAAAGCACTCAGGCACTTCTTTTTTGCCCACTTTTAAAGGGTTTAATGAAACATACAGAAACTGATATTTTAAACCTCTAGCTTTGGATGTTATTTTGCATGTCGGTTTTTTTTTTTTTTTTCTCCAAATCACATAGCAATACTTTTCTACCTTTCTGCTTCAAACTTCAGTCAACAAATAATGAAGGCTATTTTCAGGTAATAAACTGTTTCTGTTCTCTGACCTGTTATAACAGGTGGGCAGGCAAATAATGCCGCAGTAAATATGTGGGAACGCTAGTTACAGGGCAAAATCCTAGTCCTCCTAGGACATACAAACACAATTAGCATGTGTATCACCGTACTTAACAATTTAGAACAGCTAAGATTAAAAGCCTTTGTTAGACTCTGCTGCAAGATAAAAAACAGAGGCTCAGTTCCTGCCAGGACTAGCAGACCTGTATATGACCCTTACATATATGTAAAGACATATAAGGAATATAGGAGGAAATCGGTCAATTCCTTGAACTGGTATTCCTTAAACTGGTTTGCCTGTCAGTAAATGATCATTTGTATTCTGCAACAGCATACGAAGTCAGATAACATTTCTAGAAGATGTAGTAGATTCAGGGAAAGCAGAGATCAGGCATTCCTTTGGGTAGTAAAGTGGCTAATATATCACATTTCATGAAACTCTGCAGATTTGCTTTGCTTATGAAAGAAGTGTAGGGTTTGATTTTTTCCCCTTCACTATGGAAAATAAGGCCCTTATTCTGCAAATTGTTATGTACGCATTTAACTTGACGCGCATCATATATTCCCGTAGATTCCACAGGACTGAATGCCGTAGATAAACACATCTGTAACTGCTTACAAGATTTGAGCTAAAGAGCTTCAAAAGAGAAAACAAGTGGAGATAGTTTTTGAAGTATGCAAGCGAAATAAGGGGAACGGGGACTCTTTCAGACATTGATCTAGATTCCCGCTGTGTATATTAATTCTGTGTCTCTGCAGTCCCTATCTGCAAAAGTTTGGGGGTGGGGTTTGGGGGCAGGTGGAAGAAGTAGGCTGCAGAGTCGGTAGTTGAGTTTTCCAGGCTGGGGCTCGCTCCTGGGAGCAGCCCAGCCACAGTGCATCGCCCCAGGCAGCACTTCAACCTCCTCAAACCCCTCCAGCCCACACGCGGGGTCCGGGCAAGAGGAGGGGCCAGGTGGCTGCCCTGGGGCCGCGCAGTGATGGCAAGGGGGGTTTTCAAAGTCCCAGACAACACTCATGAACAGATTCTCCTCCCTCTACCCGGAGTATCAGTCCTATCAAATTGGGAGCATTTGTCCCTTTATTTTCTCTCCCCTCCCCGGCTCCATCCCCACACTAGCGTGACAGCGCTATTGTCGTCCAAGCGCTTAGTCTGCGGCTCTTTATTAACTCCATATAAACACATCACGGTACCCGCGCTCAATATTTATGTGGAGAGCACACGCGCGTAATCCCGGGAAGTCCTCCGGATCGCAGGCTCTGCAGCCGCCCGCTCCCCGGCTCTCGCCCTCCACCCGCCCCGGCCGGGG
>VXBZ01008816.1:298941-363325 GCA_013399135.1 Heliornis fulica | reverse complement strand
CTTCAGGCGGGGCGGTGTCGCCAGGCGGCTGAGGCCGCGGGGGTGGAGTGGGGGGGAGCGGCGCGCAGGCGGGGCAGCCCTCTCCCGGCCTGCAGGGCCGGTCGCTGAGCGCAGGCCGCGCCTCGCCTGTAGTCACCGCTTGTCCTGTCTCGCCGGGGTAAACCCCGTCCGTCGGCCGGCCGCTCCTGAGGGCTGGCGCTGGGGAGGCGGAGCTGCGAGGCTCTCGGGAGCCGCGAGTCTTTCCCGGCTCCGCCCCGCCGGCCGGGGTCGGTAGCGCGACTGGAAGGGCGGTCGGAGGTGGCTGCCGGGGCGCGGGTGGGTGCGAGTGAAGGGGATGCGGGGCTAAGCCGGGCGCCGCCGTGGGCGGGCGCGCGCAGCTGCTGTGGTCGGACGGGGCTGCGGGGGGGTTTCAGGCCGGGGTCAGCAGGGGCCGCCGCCGGGTAAGCGGAGCGCCCCGCCCCGGCTGCGGGCATTAGCCGCCCGTCTGGAGATAGCCCGGCGCGGCTCGGGAAGGGAAAGTGGCGACGAGCGAACTTGCCAGGGCGGCAGGCGTGCAGCGCACTGCCCGCTCGGTCTCTGCCGGTGCAGCCCCCGGGGCCGGTTAACTGACTCCTGTGTCCGGCCGCCCCGTGTGGCGGAGCCTCGCCCGGTTACGGATAGCAGCGCCCGAGGGAGGGGAAACTCCCCTGCTGCTGTTGTGGTTTTTTTATTTCACTTTTTGGAGAGAGGTGATGGGATGTGGTTTCACATAACGCAAAGACACGGTTACGCCACCTGCCACAGCCGAACGGCCGCGGGTTGTACCCGGTGCAGGGCAAACCCGGTCAGTGCTCGCTCCTTCCTTGCAGAGCAAGGTTCGGTCCTGGTCTGTGTTTAACTCGTCTTATTGTAGCCCTCGAGTCCCTGTCGGGGCCCCTGTTACGGCAGGTGATGTCACCGTGGGGACCTTGGTCAGAGTTACACGCTTGGGTTTCTTTTTATTATTTTTTTTATTGAGTAGTTTTTTCACCACAGTCAAGCTTTGGTAATAAAAAGATAGATAGGATGGGCTTCTTCGTAGTTCTGGCACGGTTTGTCGTTTCTGAGTGAGCTGCTTTATAAGCTGTCCTGTCTTGAAACATCTGTGTGGTGACAGGTTTTCTCTTCCTGAATCTTACTGTTTTAAACTGCGAAAGAGTTTGTGGTTGGAACTGGGCAAAAATAGCAAGTGAGACAGAAAAAGAGTGCTCACCAACTCAATTACATCAACAGCCCTTGTATCGAAACATATTTTCATTACTGTGACTACTGACAGCTTTGAACAGCCCTACATTAGGGGCACAAGCAGGACTGAAGTTGAGTTTGTGACGTTTGTTATCACAGTGAAGTAAAATGGAAATTTGAAGAAGCATGGTTGTAGGAAAAGATACAGATGTAATCCTTTTAGCATGGAGGAGTGAATGACTGGGGTAGTTGGGAGCACTCTACAGACCTTGTATGGAAATGGGCAAATGGGAAAACCAAGTAGTTAACTGCAGTGAGTATAATTCACTTTACAAACCCAGAAAATAGTTTAAGCAGTTGTTATTCTTGTATATTTAGACTTTGTGTAGGAATAATTGAACTGACAAATAGATGTGCCAGTGACATTTCTCCAAAGTTACTGTACTACCAATGCCCCAGTTATGATTTAAAAATAATAACAACAGAAGGTCTGCTTGCTTTTTGAATCATTGAGACAGCTTAAGAGATGGAGTGGAAGGCAGTGGTAAAATGTGTCTCCCAGTGCTCTTTGTGTAACAGACACAAGTCATTTTGTTTGAATATAGCCGTCTTGGGCGACATCCTTACCTTGTGTAAGGTAATAGTGTTACACTGACCTCAGTGCGCACTCTTTTTCTTTACACCAACTCATTTCTTTAAGTAAAATGTTGCTTTTAAAACTGTGATCAGTATGTGGCTATAGTTTCAGGTGTTTAATAGTAGTACTGTTTTTCCTTTTCAGCTGTCACAGGCTTTACAACTTGCTGTAGTGTGAAGTAAATAATACACACTTTAAACTGGGGAACTTGTTTGTTCAGAGTGTGCTCTTGCAGTGTAGCAATTTGCATTTTGATTAATAACCCATTTTTTAATGCTATATATATAACCATTTGTAGTCTTTAAACATAGATGGCCTCTGTGATAGATCAACAGGCTTCTCTCATGATCTGAGAGACCTTGATGTTCCAGCAGGACTTTAGCTTTTTGACATCTTTATATTCGATTAAAATACAGCCGCATCATTGGAGCAGTGGTTGCTATAAAAGGGTCTAAGCCATCATTTTTCACTTTTGTTATACATGAGGAGTGAATAACTGGCTAACTGTGAGGCTTTGCAAACATAGTAATGCCTTCACTTTATAATTTTTTTTTTCTTAGTCAAGTTAGTTCATTGTCTATGGTCTTCACAGGTGAAAGTCATAAATCAGCTTCAAATGTTGATAGCTGCATAAAAGTGTTTATTTTCTTACTGAAATCTTTGCTACTTTAATTGAAATGTAAAAAGCAAGTGATATACTTCAAATTTACTTTGCATTATGGGCCAGAATTTACTGGCAGTAATCAACAGACATTTAATACAGAGCTACTGCAAAGTACCATAAGAATATGCACACATAATTTAAATTAACATCAAACTTTGGCATAAATGAAAAGGGCAAAAAAAATTCTTACATCACACAGACAAAACAAACAGACATATTCTTCCATCTTATAACAACTAAGATGTCAAAATAGATAGGTTGTTGAGGAAACACATGTCTTCCTTTAATAGCTGAGGTGGAATTAAAACACCTGCAAATTACTACCATGGGTATGCTGAGAAGACAGGCTGCAAGGCTGTCATTCCCAGAAGTACAACTTTTTATGCTGGTATTTTGGGGAATCAGAGATAAAAATGTCAGTGCCAGAGAGGTGTGTAGAGAGATGGATGAAATCCTCAGCCCACTCTTTGCTCTTGGCATGCTATACTTGTGCTTGGTTTTGCCTCCTAATGCAGAGAGAAGTAGATAAACCCAGACAATTTTGGTGGTGGGATTTTTTTTTGGGTTATTTTTTTTTTCCTTTTTAAAATGTTTAAGGGTTTGGTCTTTGGGAAGCAGTGTTTAACTTTTTGTTTGTGTTGCTGTATGGCACAAGAAGAAAATCGATGTTTGATAGTAGTGCACATATTATAAATATCACTGTTGTTGGTAGTTGATGTATTTTTAGTATGAAATATCGACTGCCCAGTGTTGGCCCGTTTATGTGTGTGTGGATATATCTCTCTGTGAGATGACAGAAGATGCAGAGTTTATCAGTTTCTGTTAGTCTGGCAAAGGGACTTGTTTCAATGGCCTAAAACATAACAAGTATTAAAAGATTACCGATAGACCTTCAAGAAGTGAGGAAAAAGATGCTTCCTTATTTAGAGACTGTCAGAACAAATACTGGATTCTCTAAGTGTGTATTTACATGTGTGCCTGAGCCCATTAAATTTGTTAATTGCGGAGGAAAGTTCATCATTCTTGCTTTATTAATAACAGGTTAGGACAGTTTTCCATCCTCACTTGAAGCTTGCGTTGATGGCTGTGGCTCTTTAGAGTGTGCCTGGAATGCAGAATCAGGTCCACTTGAAATACTTTGCATATAAATTAAGTTGCTTTGCTTCATTTAATTGGCTGATTTGGCTTTTTTTTGCACTAGTGCAGATCCACCGATAATAAAAAATTTCATTGGATTAACACTGGAATACCTGGCACCAACTTCTTACCTTGTATTTAGCAACCTCATGCATGTTATGATTTTAGTAATTCATGTTTTATAATGAGACAAGAAAAATGCAATATGCAGAATTCCTTCAATAATTATGAGCTTTTTATTTTAGTCAAAGGACCAATGGTAACTCCTGCAGTGGTGAACTTAATTTTTGAGGGTTTTGATGGTTTGTTTTGTTTTTTAAATATCTTTCTTTGGAAGGAGTGATAATTTTACAAGAAAACATTTATCTGGTTCTATTAGGTGTGGAGGTATTATAGCAAGATAAAAGTGTAACATTTCAAGAAGTTTATTTCTTCATTGTTTTTTATAAAACAACATTGCAAAATATGTATAAAAGTCAAGAAGTTTTAGAAAAAGTTAATTAGATACTATATCTTCCTTACAGGCTACCTGTTTTTTTTTTTTCCTTTGGCATTAGAGTGTATTGCATTGCAGAATAATGCTTATAGACTGATTAATAATAGGTGCCAAAATTTTCATTATATCGAATCTATCCACCCATCCTGTTTTCCCAGAAGAATAACTGATTATTTACTCAACCTCTAAAATTCTGGTAAATGTTTACCTGCTACCTAAAACTACTGCATAGTTATTTCCATTGATGGGACCTTGAAAAGTGTAAAGTGAGAGTCAATACCACTCATGTGGTATTGACTCTCACTTTACATACACACAAAAAGTGTATGTATATGCTACCTTTACAGTTATGTTGTTGGCTTACAGTAATTTTCTTGACCTGGTGCCTCCAGAAAATAATCCCATCAAACCCCATGTTACAACCTTTTATGTGTAGTTTCTTGTTTGTGCAAAGAGAGCATCACTTGTTGTTTTTTTTTTTCTAAATGTGTAGATGTGCGTATCTATTCACGAAGGTTCTTGTTCTCTATCTGGATTAAAATCTCTTTAGCTTCAAAGAAAATTTACGAATTTTTATGGTCAAATTCTTTCAATTCTCTCCAGATATCTTTTCTTCCTTCAGAGATCTTGTCATAATTTGACCTATTAACCAAGAATATATTTTTTTTGGCAATAGAAAGCAAAGCACATGTAGAAGAATGGTGAACTATCCTCTGCTTCTTTAATAATTTGCTTATAATTTTTATTCTGCAAAGCTCACAGAATGTTTTTTTGGACTGGCACAATTTCAACTGTGTTGTATTGTAATGTGTCTCAGACTTGCATGCAACTGGTACAGAAGTAATCGGCAATGGGAAACAATGACCCTCTTGAGTGCACTATGTGGCTGTAAGTTCTCATGTCCAGAGGAAAGCAAAATGCCCTGTCACTGTCTGAGGACAAAGTGAGCTCCCTGAAGGCTGTTAAACAGAGGACTCTACTTCTACATCACATAACCAATATTAGCCAACTTTTTTTTCCTCACATTTTGTAGAACAAAACTGCTGCAGAACCTAAAGTTTGATATGGGGCAAAGGATTATTTATTTAACATCAGTGTGGCATTTGCAGATTTGTAGGAACCTTGTAGATCATTGCTTTATACCAAATGTATTACAGTACAGGCATTAAAGAAGTGATAAAGCAGTGCTGAAACACTCTGTTTTGTAACATTTGTGATATGTCCATCTCCTCCAACACACTAGTTCAGTTTGGAACATCTGTGAATCAAGTGCTGTGCACAGTTAGTAATCACTGTGTTTTCTTGTTTGCATCTTTTCTAGGTTTCTCGGTGTTACACAGTTTTCTCCTACTCATGCCAGAAAAGCCTTTCCTTGCTTTGACGAGCCCATCTACAAGGCCACTTTCAAAATCAGCATCAGGCATCAAGCAACTTACTTATCTTTGTCCAACATGCCGGTTGAAACTTCTGTTTTTGAAGAAGATGGATGGGTTACAGATCACTTTTCGCAGACCCCTCTCATGTCCACGTACTACCTAGCTTGGGCAGTGTGCAATTTTACATACCGGGAAACTGTCACCAAGAGTGGAGTAGTTGTAAGTATTTCTATTTGGTACATTAGTTCTTGTTATTTTGAAAACTCTCAGTTTTTGTAAGGCGATAACATAACATTTTTGAGGGTCATAAACCTAAGGTTTTCTTGATTAGCTTTCCTAAAATTAACCAGTATTTTAATGATAGTGTGTATTGTTTGGGATCTTTTCTGAAGTTTGTTGAACACTTTTTGGTTTGTCTGATACTTTTTTAAACTCGTTAGCTTAGTATGTGTAACTGATGATGTCTTAAGATTTTAAATACATTGGGTTACTTCACTTGATTTTCTTGGGAAGTTTTTTTTCTTGTTTTTCCTGTAGCCTTTTCTATACTAATGTTTGCTGGACTGTTTGTTAAAAGAGAGTAGTAGTACTGGCAGGGTTTTCAGTCTCCTTCCTTCATGTCTGTTGGTGTGTTGTGTCAGGTCAGGAGGCTGATGAAGTAATTTCTATCTTAGATCTCTTGCTGAGGAGCAGGACTTTACAGCGTAGCAGCTTTCTGTGGAGGTCCAGGTTGATGGAAGCACTAACTTTCTGGAGCTGTTGTTTCCAAATCTGGCAGAATTACAGGAGTTATGCCATGAAAAAAATAACAGGAGAGGAAATCCTTTATTTATGTCAGTTTTGTTTTTGTTTACAAATATCAAGCTCAGAATTGTGTAACAAGCCAAAACATAAATGAAAAATGCTGTCAGCTTAATAGAATATTTCACAGTGCTGTCATTTTGATTTTTCAGGTGAAAGTACAGAGAAATCCTTCCTTCTTGGTTACTGTGAATAACAAAACAGTTAGTTTTGGAAGCAGAGAGCTAGGTGGCAGTTTAAGCTGTTTAGCTTATACCTGTGCAAATGCTCTATTATTGTGCTGTGGTTTGGGAGTATGGGTAAGGACTGCAGGCTTCTCTTCCGTGGCCTATCAGGTCAGGAAACATCTCTGTATCCATTTTTTGCTAGCCTAAGCATTGAGCTGCTGTGAGGGGAACTGATCTGACCTTCTCCAAGTGGAAGGTTTTCTTTGCTTTCCCTGCACTAGCCTTCAGCTCAGTACACTTGTGTATCTGTCTGAATATGTACATGAAAAAACCAAATTAATATGTGGTAAAGTTTCAAGCAAATCGGTGCTTTGGTCCAGCTTTTTGTGTGACTGCCAGAGCCCTTGTATGGTTTCAACTCTGTACTGAAGATGAGGGAGGGTAGAAGCAGGAGAGCTTTCTGCATTGGCATCCCTTACTTAGGCTGTTCTGAAGTGATTAGGAAGTAGGTCTTGGGTTTTGACACTGGGGAACTTTCACTCCACTGCAGCCCTCTTATACCATGCCCACCCGACAGTGAAGCTCCCTTAGGCTCCAGTGAAGAGTACTAGAAGTGGTTCTGTAGTGTAGAACTTACAAGTGCAGAGATGTGGGAACTCCAGGTAGGAGTTGATGATTTTCATTGCCATATACTCCTGGTGAAGGACTCGATCTTGAGCTGTGAGCAGTCTTATATTTTTCAGCTTTAGAAAACACTGATTGCTTGAGGTTCTCCTTTAGCTCTAATAGTATGGGAGTTTTTGGCATATTCTCTGGTACAAAGGTCTTGTGTTCCTTGTGCTTTAATACAATTTAATATTTGCAAGTTTGTTGTAGGTAGTACTACTTTGTTACCTCACTTAATGTCCTGGATTCATCAGAGAAACAGCTGCAAGCAGTAGCTTCCAACAGCAGTGTAAGCAAATGTATGAAACGTGCAGGATGGATCTCTGGACTTTGAAAGATACATTCTACTTCCTCTTTAACTCAGGGAGAGTGTCATTGTCTTTTAGTGTTACTCAGAGCTCATATATTGTATACTTCTGCTGCTTGAGTAGGCTTGGTACCCTGAAGAGAGGCATATTCATATCTGACAGACATTATCTGTTCTCATGTTTGGCAAACCTGTTCTCAAGATTTTCAGGTTTAACAGGAATCCAAAGAGAAAAACCAGAGTGGGGTTTTGTGTTGTGGGTGTTTTTTGTTTTTGTTTTTTGTTTTGTTTTTGTTTTTGTTTTTATTTTGTTTGTGGGGGTTTTCTTTGTTTTTTTCTTTCCAGCTAATTGTGGCTACTGGAGCCTGGTATTTAGCTGGAATCTATTGGTTTAGCATGTGTAGAACATATATATGTATACTACACTGGCTTGACAGTATCACTATACAGAACTTTGCCAACAGCTCTGCAGATCAGTAGGTAATCTTGGCAAAGACTTGAAGACTATAAGCCACCATAGACCAAGATAGACTTTTACCTCATTTTTTATTTTTTTTTTTATTTTAAAGTTTTAGTTCTTGTTTTTTATAATGCTTCTATCACAGAGGTGCTCAGGAATATCAAAATAGTTTACACTGAGTTACTGGTTCAATATATCTTGCTATTTTTCAGTCTGCTTGTGATCTGATCATCTTTATTGTTCAGTTTTGTTGAAAGTATATCTTTGAGCTGTTTACTGTGAGTTCATACCTTAAGAGCTGTGTTCATTCAGATGAATTGCTGAAGTAATCCATCTTTTTGAGTCAGTATTATGATACCAGGAATTCATGGATGATACTGGGTGAATCTGAAATTACCTGATTCCTGGCAAATGTAATTCTATACTTCTTACTTTCCTCTGAAGCCACTTTTTCACTAAAATTTAGTTGCTCCTCTATGCATGCCAATGAATGTAAATGTGTAAGAGTAAGTTTGCTTCTAAAAATGAATGAATGTTCAAGAAAACTAACTAAACCTGCATACTGAAGCCTCTTGATAGACCATTTCTTGCACTGGGAAAATCTTCAGCTAAAGCAAATGTATATTGCACTGATTTTGTAGACATATAGCAGATAACTAAACCACATCACTCTCCTTACACTTTGGCTTTTGTTTTGGCACTTCTGTGAACCTGGTTTTGATTCACAAAACATTCGGAGGGGTGCTGATTGTTCTTGCAAAATTTTGACAGGACACTAATGCTTAAAAGTCTCCATTTCCAGCTGACCGGTCTAAAGTGCTATGGTCAAGGGTGGATAAACTCGGCAAGGAATAGGAGGAACAGTGAGAGTAAAAGCAGATTTGTTCCTCAAAAGTGATTAACTGTTATCTGTTCGTTTTTTCTCAAAGAATGACATTGACCTCAAAATTAATTTTAACCTAAGCATGAGATTCAAATACAAATCAAGTTATATATAGAAACCGACTTTTGGAAAGCTTAGGTAGTCAATCAAAATAGTAATTTTGATATATCCTATATAAATCTTACAGACATGAAGATGTTCTATATTTCATACATAGAAATTAATTTGGATAGGAGAATTAAGACAAGCAGTGGTTTTCTAGGAGTGCAGCTCAGTGGATGTGAATCATTAGCATAACTCTTTAGTCCAGATGGGTCTGATCAGGATCTCTTCCAGCGCAGGTAATTTAAAAGTACAGTCAACTTTTTATGTGCATTACAGATATATAATACGTTGTTCAGATTCATCTGGGATTACAGGAAATTGCTTCAACTGCCTTTGCGTGGGGGCTTGATTGCCGTGGAAGGGACTGTGGTGCAGCCATCTATGCTTCCTTGGACTAGGGAGCAGTAGGGTTCTGCCTGAGGGAATGCTGTATTGAGGGGTTGTTCTAATGATCAGGCTTAACTGATCTTTCAATGGCTGTAGCACTTGTGCCAGTGGTAGTTAGTGAAAACCACTGTGTCTGTGTACTGTCATCTTTGCAGTACAGTAATCCAGAAAACTCCACTTACTTTTGCACGCCTGCTTGCTTCCACTCATGTTGTGTTTCCTAATCGTACCTGTTATGTATGTTGGTCAGTAATTCTTAAAAGCAAAATGTTGCTGGCTGGATTGTAACGTCAGTTGCATCATCTCTCAGTATCTTTCCTTCATTGATGTCTTTAATTCTGCTTTCAATTTCATTCAATTTTCCTGCTATCATTATTTTTTTCCCTGTCTAGATTTACTTTTACTTCATTTCATGATTAGCTGTACTTCTTTTCTCCAAACCCTCTATTTTTCATTCCTGTGTTAGGTGGACATGGAGACTCACTATATCCTGCACAACTTCTCACTGTCTCATAAGTTATTTTAATTAGTTTACTTTCTGCTAATTTTTCCTTTTTTTTCAATTAGTAGAAGGAGCGAGCACTTGGGGACAAAGCAGAGTATCAGTGGAGAAGAATGTGTAGCTGGAAAGGGATGTTTCAGGGACGTTAATCTTCTACTGTTCTTTTTTTTTTGCTGTGGATGGGGTGTGGAGATAGGTATGAAAATACAGTGCCAGCTGGCAGCTTTAAAGTGTTTGGCTCTTGTCGGGGTGTAACTGTTAAAAAGAGAAAACCAAAAAAGTGTGGAGGGAAGTGGAGGCAGGAGGCATTGTGGGTGCAAGGTTTAAAAGAGCAAGTGCAGGCAGCACTCGAGCAGATGGGAGTGAGCTGCAGAGGAAGTAAGTGGCTATCTGGCTGGGTAGTGGTAAGTGGGAGAAGGAATGCTGATGGAAGGCTGTGCTGAAAGAAATAGTTTGTATAGTTTTACTTTTGCTACTCCTCCTATTCCGAAATTGTTGCAAAGTATGTTACAGAACTGGTAGTGGTTAGAGCACTGGTAGAGCAGCTGATGTGGTTATGGCCACATCAGCTGCTCAGGGTAGGACCTCTGCTGTCAGGTATGTTACATCTAGAAGAGAGCTCCATGGCAGGTTATATCTTGGTTTTAGTTAGATCAAACATGACTGTAGATTCATCAGTGCCAAGTAATTTGTCATGATGCAGAGAAAGACCTTGAGGCTAAGAAAGATCTTACAAGAAGAGTCCGATCACAATAAGACCAACCTTATTGCACTTCTGCTGTCTTGTTATTACTTTATCTAAGATGTTATTAGAGATGACAAGCTCCAGGTTAGACAAAATCTTAATTCGATACCTTACAGTTCAGTTAAATCTTGTCCTAGCCAATAAGGAGGAGCTGTAATAATCAGAATAAAAGATTTGCTGTTTTCATAGTACTCTCTGTCTTGCAGAGAGCCTGCATAAATGTCATGACACTGAATTCTCTTAGGCTTGGGTTTGGGGGGGGGGGTCACTGAATTTGGCTGTGTCGCACAAAAATTAAAGAGTAGTGACACAGATCCCATTTTTGAGGTAGTAGTTGCTTGATTCCGCACAAGTGAAAAATCCTTTTGCCCAGGAAGGGATAGTGAATAGAGTCACATAAGCAGATCTAGATCAGAATCGGTGCATGTCCAACAGCTCATGTTAGTTTAGGTTCAGCACTGTGGGGCCATGGTTTTATACTAGTCCTTAAGACAAGATGACTGGAAGCAGTGTAGTGCTTCTAGCCCTTCCTGAGATGCTGGAGAGCTGGACATTCTCTCGTTTGCAGTGGGGTGATCAGTCTGAGGAGACTAAACAGCTGACTTTCATTAACAGTCTAAAAAAATAACCCAAAACAGGCTGAGCTGGTATTCAGAATAACTTTTTTCCCCGTGGATTCTGTCATTTGTTAGTTATTAGAAAAAACCCCAAACCATCAATTCTCTCTAAAATAACTCTGCACTTACTGTGCAGTTTAGCCCGTAGCTTTTAGAAAATTATTCTGTATTTGCAAAATGTATTAATATTTTTGTGTAATAACAGTAATGACCTCAGCACCAGGAATTGTCTGTCAGTTAATGACTACCTAGGTTAAAGGCCTGAGGCTCTGCCTTAGGCCCTCTCTTCAGCTGCTGGTTATTAACTGCCAGCAAAGTCTCTCCATTAGTTATTATTTATTAATCAGTTTGAAGCAATTATACACCAGATAATTTTTGTGGGTAAGCAAATTGGTTACAGCAGAATGATTTAGCTATCAAAAGTAGAATTAGTCCTCAATTAAAATTTTCTTCTTCTGCAGTCTGAATTTAGTCCGGTTCCAGAGTTAAGGTCTCCTTTCCAAGCCCACCTATATATGAAAAGTAACTTTTGTTAGCCCATCACTTACCACTGGGAGGCCACATGTGTATCTGATAAACAGATAGCAGCTAATGCAGGAAGCACCAGGCATATTTCTGAAGCCTGGTGTAACACAGGCTTGTTATGCTTAATCTTTATATGTCCTGGAATGCCGCTCTGATAGCGATATGGTGATACGTATTCATTTTTTTATCTGTCTGTCATTACAAATGTCCCACTTTTGCCTTACCCAAAATAGCTTTCATCAGTTAAAAATAAAATGCTTGTTATAAAGAATGTGATTGGAGGTATGCAGTTCTGTTGAGCTAGAAAAGCACATGCACATATGAACAGGGAAAGGCATGTTTGTGCTTTCTTTTACTTGCATGAGATTTTCTGTGTGGTAACAACAAAGAGTGGTAGTGCAGGTACCTTTTACCTGGTTTGGTGCTTACTGTTGTGAATCATTTTGGTTAAATGGGAAACTGTAATGTATTTCAGTAGTAATCCAAGGAAATTGTAGATTTTTCAGATTCACTGCATCGATATTTGTTTACCCATTCTGTTTCTGGTTTGTATATTGAGAATGACTTTTATTAATTTTTAAATACTATAATGACAAAATACCCTACAAACAAACAAAAAACTATGTGATCAGCATCCATGCTAAACTGAATATGCCAGGGAATCTGTTAAAAACATAAATTGCAAACTTGCAATCCATTGTTATTGATTTCTGGTTGAATTTGCAAGTCGAATGCACTAGAAAAACACTGTATGTGCATTGTGCTTACGCCTTTAAAAAATGCTCTCCATCAGCACTTGTAGTACATGCAGTATTTAAATGTGATATTCATTTTATTAAACTAAACTCTCAGCTGTACTCTGCAAATAATACTACTACTGAGTTGAAAGACTTGAGTTTGGGAACTATATTTTGTTTTGGTTTTCCTGGGAAGATCACCTTTAAGTATCTGGTGGTGGTGATGTACTGAGCTTTGTGTGCAGTAGCAAGAAGACTGTCAAAAATTGTAAATTCTTAATTTATGGGTAATTTATGGCTTCCTGATAGGGGAAACGAGTAGGCAGGTGCTGATCTCCCCTCTTGGGTGACAGGTGATAGAAATCAAGGGAACAACATGAAGCTGAGACAGGGCAGGTTTAGGTTGGATGTTAGGAAGAGGCTTTTCACTGGGTGAGTGGTTGGGCACTGGAACAGGCTCCCCAGGGAAGTGGTCACAGAACTGAGCTTGACTTGAGTTCCAGAAGCATCTGGACGATGTGCTCAGTCCCGTGCTCTGACTTGGCTGGGCCTGAGTTGTACTTGATGATCCTTATGGGTCCCTTCCAGCTCAGAATATTCTGTGATTGTTGACAATAAGAAAGGCAAGTCTTGGACTCCTAGTACTTTCCACTTCTTTCCTGCTATTTGCTCACGGGAGAGTGGTGTGAGGTCCCTGGTGTTCTTTTGAAAAGTACAAGCAGCTCCCCCCATTACAATCAGGGGAAGGAGGGAGTGGGAGTAGAAAAGACTCTACTTGCTTTTCGTCTCGTGCACTAATAAGCATATGCTTAGTAATACGTACCAGACAATGGAACTCATGGTGAAGGTGAACTCTGGAGCTGTGCTTTGCTTTTTTTTTTTTACTACATTCTTTCATATCTCCTTATGCCTCTTATGTTCTGCTGTCATATTTGACTTCATTAACTTATTCGTTAAGGTCTTTGTCCTTGGCATCAACATGATTTCTGCTTTCTGGCATCCAAGGAAGTAGTGAGAGTCTATTAATGTGTTCCTATAAGAGTCATGCTTTTGCTATAAAAGCAAAAAATGAAGTGCCAAATAATATGTAGGAGGTATCTCACCCCAGGACAACATAAAGGTGAACACATTCCTGCACCAGCTTGAACATCTGTCAGTCAAACCAGTGTTATCCTATATACCTACAGTAGTACCTGCGCTCTGTGCAGTGAAAATGGGTTACTGAGGCAGGTGGCTTAGTTGACATCTAGTTGAGTGACAGACATGGTATTCGTGAGGGAGGAGAGTGATGTGCGCTTTTATTTATTTATAGGCCAGTCTCTCCTCTAGGGTTTAGGTAAGCTTTAATCATATTTTTTCACACAGAGACAAGAAATTTAACGTTTTTGTTCCCAGTCTTTATGGCCCGTGGTGGGAAAGTAACCACTTGTTTCAGAGATTCATAACTTACCAGTGCAACCCCTCCTTTTCTGACAGATGTCTGTAGCATTCACCTCTTAGGCTTGCCATTGCCTCAGATTTTTGTGTGGCACAAATGCCATCTTATTCTTGCTTTTGTCCTAGTATCTTTTGCTGCCTGTAGTAGAGGAAAGGTTCTATGGTTTGGGATGTTATTCCCGTTTCTTCTATGGACTTAGTCTGATTGATTGTTCTGTGAAGGTGTCTGTAGGCTTAACAAGACTCATTCTTTTATTGGGGTTCTTTCACTCTTCGGGTATCTCTTCTAAAGAATTTTATTTTATTTTATTTTATTTTTTTATCAGATGCCCGAATGGCACAGCATCATAGTGTAAGCATGCTTTTCTGGGATCCAGCCAGGCACAGGCTTTACACATCCTTCCCTGCTACTTCACTTGCACAGGGCAAACTCTGCAACTGTGGAACAGCCAGGGTGTGACCTGACTGCCTTGCAGATGGTGGTTTCAATCTCAACTTTATTCCTTCTCATATTGCCTGCTGCAGCTGCCCAACTGCTCGAGCCCTAAATGTGGCCCCATCCCCTGGCACCCCTCTCTTGCAGTGGGGTGGGGAGAGGTGTCAGAGCACTGGCTGCATTGGCCTGCTTCCACTGAGCGGTACTCCTAGGAGATGCTCCACTGCTCCTGCCTGGAAGCTTTCTGGCTGCTGTGTGCTGTTGAGACAAGAACAAGCAAGAGCAGTCAGAGATGAGAACTGGAGTCTGTTATCTTCTTACTTGGAGCAGCATAAATTGAAAGCAGATTATGTTTCTCTTTGAAGGGTAAATGGCCTAAAGTGTATTGAAAAAAAAAAGTTATCCCCCGGTGGATTATACTGAAGAATATTTAGTGATGTGTTTTGTTTCACAGCATGCAGTGGAACTGTGGGACAAAAGGAAGAGGCTAAGACCTCATTTATTTGAAAATACTGCGGTGGGGGAGGGAATAAGAAGCAAAAGAATGTTACTAGTATTCACTGGGGGGGGGGTTTGCCTCTGGGGGTATCTTCTTCCCTCTCACCCTCCTTTTCCTGAGAGCAGTGGATACTTTGGTAGTCACAGCAGCTTGAACCTCAGTTAGAGACTGTATCCTCAGGACAGCAAGCAGTAACTTAGTTAATAAAAACAAAAGAAGGGAATAAATGGTGGAGGGGTAAGAGAAGTGGATTCCTATGGATTAATTTCAAAGAAAGAAGTATACTTATTGAATCATTTGCATACCATGTGTGTTTCCTTTAGTTCTCCAGTCACAATCTGTGGTTGAACACTGGTATATTGTACTGTCTTTATTTTTTTTCTGAAAAGTGTTTCTATATGTTTGGAAGTTGGTAATGTTGTGGAGTAAGTTCCTTGTTACCCATTAAATAGCGTCTAGCTCCTGTTGGGAAAGGAATGTATATAACTACTTCTCTGTTTCCTTTGTTTCTTTTGAGGGATCACGTAGTGGGGATTTCTTTGCAACCCAAGATCTTCCATTTGGGGTCTAGTTAGGATTCTGCATGAGGCTGTGATTCTTCCTGTGCTTTATTTTGATCTTCTGTTTAACCCACAAATTTGGAGTAGTGTTTACTTTTAGTGTTTGGTTTAAAAAAAAAGAACAAACTGAAAATATAATACTTTACTTTTCTTGGAGCTGTTTAATGTTTATTCTTGAGCCAAGCCAATTTGGTTTGAACTGGAAATTTAGACAGTTAGTATGAGCAGTTCTGAAGTTACATGGCTGTCCCCCATTGACCCTGGTGATCACTTAAGAAAAAGCTTTAGTACGCAGAGATTAAGAAATAGAATAGATTCTATTAAGTTTTCTACTTAAAAATATTACATCTGTAGGGATAGCTATGAGTATATTAAAGTTCATAGGCTCCAAGATAGTTGAAAGATTCACTGGAAGTGTGATATCTTGGTGTAGAAAATTAAAGTTTGAAACTTTTCCTTGTGTTTCTGCCTCTTGGCTAGGATGATCCACAGAGGAGTGGTCATTCAGAATTGCTGTGGGATGTATAATTTGTCTGTCTAGTCCAGTTACATTAACTTCTGTCCACAGGAAACATGTGAAGCATAGAGAGAAGGTATTGTGATTGCTTAGAGTTAAGAACCTAGTTCAAACCTTTTCAAAATGATGATGTGGAAAAGCATAAAGAGGCTTGAGAAGGGGAAAGGGGATGAAGAAGGCTACCTTTCAGAAAGCTTGGGACTCCTTGCTATGAAACAACTTTGAAATGCCAAACTAGCTTGTATGTAAGAGCTGCTTGAGCAGCAGAAAAAGTTCAGTGCAAGCATAATTTGAGTATGGAAATGAAGATTTGTAATTTGCATGGTTACAATAGGGCATATTATAACATTTGTCTTTACTACAAAATACTTTGATGAGTCAAACATGACTTGGAATGATTATATTACCATGAAGTATTGTGAGGATAAAAAGCATCAGTGAATCATGGTGCAGCTGGTAGTGTAGAGTTGCCTGGCTTCATAGTTCCATTATTCAGGGATTGATGGCTAAGAAGAAAAATCCCGAGTACTATTTTGTGCATATGTATGTGTTTTGGCAGCATTTGAAGTATTCAAATACATTGAATTATACAGTCTGTTCCCCATTTGAACTCAGCCAGTGCAATGATACCTTGAGGTACCTACATGAGGAAGTCCAGAAAAGAACAAAACTGAATTCCCTGCAGAATATCTCTGCTCTGAAAGATGCTTCCTCTCAACTGCAGAAGAGATTTACTGATGCTGGTGTGTTTTCAGGTGGTTGAACTACCTGTACAGTTAGGATGAACATGTACAAGTAGAAGTGCTTTTCCTTAGTTATGGAGTCTGTCACCTGAATTTGGACAATTCCTACCTACCCTTAACTGCAGATTTTCATATCCCTACTTTCCTCTTCTGTGGCTGGTCTGTGGCATCTGGCACTTCAGACTCACTGTCTTTCAGGTCCAAAGGCTTCTGTGTTTGTCATTCAGTAGACCAAGTTGAAATAATGCTGCTGAGCTGTAGGTTTGTTTAGTGTTGTATGTAGCGCAGTACATCTGAGGGCTGCTACTGAAGTGAGTTGTTTACTCCCTCCCCTTGCTTGCACACTTTTTGCTTTATTATTTCTGTCACATCTAGTGATCTGTGCTTAAACACTGATCCTGTTCACTGCAGTAATCCTAAGGGAAACTAACAGAAAAAAAAATCCAGTAACTCTTTGACCAAATCATCTCACCCAATGTGTGAGTAGTCTATGGATCTAACTTGGGAGGATGACTCTCTTTTTGTGTTATGCCATCGTAACTGTAGAGTAAGAATAATATAAAACTGTCTTGGAAATTATTTTGCTACTCCCTGACTTGCAGAAGCATCACTCTTTCACATCCAAACTATTCTCATTGTTACTCAGGTGAAGAAGTTAATACCAGCAGCTCAGTATGTGTGAATTACAAGTGAGCCCCTTCAGAGGGTTGAGATGTTTTTACCATTTCTCTGTATGTACCTCACCTTCCTGATTATTAAGAACCTATTATCAGTTATTTCCTGGAGTATAGCTGTGTTGATCCCTGTATTTGGAGGAAATAAAAAAAGCCCGTTAGCCACTAGGAAGAGTCGGTGTGCAAGGGATCGCAGCTAGAGCTGGTCTTCAAGTCATGTTAGATTACACTCAGATTTTTTTTCTCCCCTTTTTTTAAAAAAAAAACCAAACCTGGCTTGTTGTATGAGCAGCCACAGGGGAAAATATTTTACTGTCTCCTGTATGGAGACCAGTTTAGAGACAACAACCAGTGGAGAATTACCACTATCAGTGACCCTGACCTGGAGTTATGCATGGGCCACTAGTTTAATAGCTGCCAGAGGACCTGCTCTCTGTGAATGTGCATTATCCGTATTGGAAGCTGTTGCACTTTGCTCTCTGTGACAATTGGTGGCAACAAGATCTGTATTTTGCTTACGTGTCTCGTTTACTTAAATGCATTTATTCCACATTTTCTTTGGCTGCCTCTGCCTTTTGCTGTGATGATCAGTGACTGATTGTTCTGCATTCGCTTCTTGTATACCAGTCCTGATTTTGTAGATGGTTTAGCTGTCCTTCTTCAGATCTCAAAAGTATTTAATCTCTCTTTGTATGGGATTCACTTCCCATCTCTTCTTATTCTTATCACCTTTCTATGTGCCTTTAAGTCCTACAGTGCATGTTTTGAAACACTGAGCTAAAGAGAGGGGTGGTGCCACAGCTGCCTGCAGTGCTCAAAGTTTATATTCTTGAGCTTGTTTTGTGGCATAATCATGTTTTGTGTTTTATTCTTTCCTTAATCAGTTGTAACATTGCGTTTGCCTGTTGAGTATCTGCTGAGCACTGAGCTGTTTTCAGAGAGCTGTCCACAGTGACTCCATGCATTCTTCCCTGTGAGCTATAGCTAACTTACACATACATGGTAATAGTCTGGTTACGGTTATTTTTTCCTATTTGTATTACTTTGCACTTATTGATGTTGAATTTCATCTGCTGTTTTACCAACCATCCACTGTTATCAGGAGATTCACCTGCAGCATTTTGTACATGTGACTATTCTGAATAATTCAGTACAGACTGCATAGTCTTCTGCTTATATGTTTGTGTCAATTCTGGACATGTTCCTTATTGCTTTCATCTGCTGGTGTGGCAGAAGAGTCCATAGCTATCAAGAACCTATTCTTGCATATTCTGTTTAGTGGCAGAAAACTTTGACAGAACTTTACTGAAAAGTCATGCTGGAGAAGATTCTGACAGTGTGATGATATACATGCCTAAAGGGGTTGAATAGAGATTTTAGAAGTCCTTGCTAGAAGTCCTAGATAATTGTGGTTCAGGTCACTGCTGTTCTAGTAACTTTGAGTGGCACTCAAAGTGTTGAAGATGTTGGTCAACTTCAGCATTACAGTGGATCTGTTGAGTGTGTCTGTTGGTGTATCTCTTCTCTATGGAACAGACCTCTGTTGACTGGTAGTGGAGATACAGATACCATCTTGTTTGCAGATGTGTACATTCTAAAGACCTTTAGGACCTGAAAGACATTGGAGGTGTCTGCTTTGTGAAGCATCACTCATCATACATAGGCTATAGTGTTTTGATTGTAATTCTGTTGCATTTTTTTTTATTTTTAACAAGTCTTAAGAAATGAAATACTCTGCTTTATTTCCAGAGAGTATCTTGTCTGTCAGGACACTAAATACTTTGGGTTTGTTTTGGTTGGAAATGGGGTGAAGGCAAACTTGATTTGCTAGTAGCAAACTAAGAATGGCAAGTGGAGCAAGTTGAGCTGGTGAATTGAACAAGTCAGTTGTTTGCACAACCTTGGTGAGATGCTAACATGCTTGAAGTATTCGAAGTACTGGAAGACCGGGAAGATTTTCTTACTCTTTATATTTTCAATTTACCTGATTTTTATGGAATGCTACTAATCTACAAATGAAACAAGTTGAATGCAAAAAAGAATGTAAAAGTTATGGTTCTGGTACGTGTAAAACTCTTCTTATATTTGTCACTTCATGTTTTTGTTAAAGCATCCAAGGCTGCAGTGACAGGAAGATAATTTCTCTTCTTAACAAAGAGCACATTAGAACCATAAAAGAAACATCATGTCGTTGTTTGAAAGTCTGTCTGTTCTATAGAAGGACAGCTAGTGTGGTATCTAACCAATCTTTTATAGGTGGACAATGCCACATATACAGTTTCTTTGGAAACTCCAAAATGGAAAAAAGTTGGACTTTCTATACATGAACTTTTAATCTGAAATAGACTGTCTGTGGTTTTGTACCATTTTCTGCTCATCAGCATTCAGCAACACTGCAGGATAGAGGAAAAATACAGAAGCATAAGAAAAAGATAAAAGGAGACTGGGAGCTGAAAAAAGATAGATGACTTTGCCATCAGTGCAGTATAATGAAAATCAAATCAGTGCTTGGCAATGCATAATTGCCCAGTATGGCTAACACCAGGCAGTGTTTTAAGTAAAATACATGCCTTTTGTATTTTATTCTTGTATTCATATAAAGATAAATGACTTTGTTATTAGTTGATTGCAGAAGAAATAAATGTCTGGATTCTTTAAAGGCATGAGTGTGACTTATATGTTTAGTGTCGGTCCGATTATTGGCTTTGCCAATAATGGAATTTTGTTGTTGCCAAGGTAAGTCTTGTTACAACTCCTCTTTGGCTTACCTTGAAGGTATAAAACAATTATTGTGTGCTAATGCACACAGAAGATGCCTAGGAGAGTTAATGAGCTACTAGGCTCAGTGTTAGTGCACTCACCATTACTGACAACCTTTGATATCCTGGCAGAGGCATTGGCTGAGGGAGAGAGGATTCTCCTGCTTGGCTCTTTTCAGTAGGCCCTCAGTGTTGCCGAGCTGCCATCTTCCACCAGCTCTAATGGCACTGCTGATGGTGGTGGCTGGAGGTGATGATTCCCAGTGGGGCTGGCTAATCTCTCTTTATAGTGTTGTACCTCTGAGTGAGTATTTTCTTCTTGAATCCCTGGGCTAGCAATGGGGATATCTTGTTAATCTTAACCTCTGTAACTCTCACAGTTTTATTTGCCCTCCAGACTCTCTCATAGCTCTTCTTCAGTAGTTACCCAGTCAGGCAATACCAGAGCTGTATCTTGGCATGCAGGCCAACCCTGGAGTGGTGAGAGTTATTGGAAAGGGTTACAGATGGTAGTGGTCGTACTTTCAATTACAGTGTGACTTGGTCATGTAAGTAGTATAAAAATGTTAACAAACTTATCAATTTCACTCTATCAAAAGAAATAATAAAAGTACCTTTTTTCAAATAACAGTAATATTTCAAATTGTTACACATTGGCACAGTGCTGCACTGTTTGTGGGAAATGCACAATGGAAACATAATTCGTTTTAGAACAGGCTTATACTGGGATCAAAACACAAAAAGGAATCTACAACAACTTTGAAAGACTTTTGCAAACTTGCATTTTGTTCCTGATTGGATCTGACAATGTATTTTTAATTAATGTAGTCTTGAACATCTGCAAACTGTTTGCAAGCTGGAATTTTCTTTTCGAATAGCTGACTGTGGAATCACAGACTCTGTAATCATGGATGCTGTGTCTCCACAGTACCTATTTGCAACATAATAATACAATAATCATAATAATAGCAATAATAACATTCCTTCCCTCCCAGTTGAAATTCAGTGTTCTGGATAGTGTTTCATACTAGTTCTAAATGTTATTGGCTGTTTATCATGGCTCACAGAAGACTGCAAATGGCCTCCAAACACCTTGTTCAGCTGACAATATGCTTGTTTTTGTTGTGCCTCTCCAGCTTCTTCATTTTAGTAAATGAAACGTAGTATCCACAAGTGTACGTGAAACTTCTGATTCAGAGCTCTTTTTTCCTCTTTTCAGATTAGAAGATAACAATGTACAAACCTGTTGGGAGCCCTGTTTTTGTGTCCACAGAATGAACTCAGATTGTTGCTAGCGCTCTCATCATGGGAGTTAAATGAGACAGAATTGTTCACAGGGTCATATTTTTTCCATCCATTCCTGTAGCAGGAGAGTTACCTGTATATAAACATCAGGGGCAGGTAACATACCCACTAAGGTCAGGTGTAGCAACACCACTAATTTAAAAGAGAGACTGTATAGTTGTGATCATGCTGTGTAATGTAGAGTAAATGCATTGCAGATCAACTCTTCAAACATTGCAGTATTCAATGCAGACAAACCCTTAATCTTGTATTTGCTTTCTTGACTCTGTTTTCTTTTTAAGCTGCAGGACCAAAAGGGAATGAAGTGCTGTCGGATCTTTTCCTTGCTGTGCTTACTGGCTTGCTTATGCGAGTGACCTAGTAACTTGATCTATTTCTGTAACTCCTGAGCCCTCAGTGACCTAGGATTTGGAGTTTTTTCCAAAATACCTGCTCTTTCTAGCATGTGATAAAGATGCTTCAGTTCTTGAGAGCTCAAAGGCCACCACTTGTTGAACTGCTTTATTTTTTTTTCCCTGTTCCCTACTACCCTAGAGTATTTAGAACATCTTTTGCTTGCGAGTCCGAAAATCCATTTGCCACCTCAGTAGTAATGACAAAGTAAAAATCAGCATTCAGAAAAGAGCCATTTCTCAGGGTCTTATGTAAGTGTGTTTTGCAGAGTGTGCATTAGTGAAACTTGAGTCAGAGAAGATCGATGGAGCAGCTTTTGCTCCTGTTTAAAGGTCTGTAGTGTAGCATCTGGATACAGAAAATGGAGAAGAATGCGAGGAATTTTGGCTTTTAGCTGACTTACAGCTAATATATGACACCATTACTGCGTTGGCATAAAATGAATGAAGCACATCTGTTCTTTTTAGGGAAATATGAGTAATCCTCAGTGGAGTACAACGCAAGTACAGCATGGTGATCCCTTAATTGGCACTGATTTAGCTTCCTCTGGAATGGAGAGTGGGATAGCAATGTCAGTGGAGCATTGTGTCCCAGGTCATTTACTGTGCTGCAAGTCAAGGCTTATTAGCTCTGACATGGCTCTGTCTCTGCTGTACACATGTGTCTGAGCAATGCTGGATTGTAACACGCAGTGATGGCAGTGCTCCTGCTAGCTCCTCAGCACCATGCTCCACTCTCAAGGAGAGCACTCTCCTCACAAGTGTGGTCTGCACTGTGGCTGAGGTTGCTCATGCCTGCATGCCCAAAAGCTTACCATTTTCTGAGACTGAGTTCAACATCTACAGACCTGCACTGATCACTGATCTTGTGGTTAGGTTGTTTTGTTTGTTTTGGGGTTTTTTTTCTTTCTTTTTTTTTTTTTGCAAGAAATGAGGCCCTTTCCTTTTGTCAGAGTGAAAAAACAGAGATGAGGTACCCTAGTAATTGCTTACCATAACCTCTGACTGCGAACCTTTTTTATTTTGTTCATGAGCGGGCTGGGCAGTGGGCAGCTGGGCAGCTGTAAAAGTCACAAAACCCATTTGGATTCACAAGTATGATGCATGGAAACACTTGAGCACAGGAGCTGGCTAGGTAGTGTTTGTGAGTCCCTGAAGTACAGCAGCTGGATGGAGGCTGGCTGTCTCTCCTAGGCTTAATCCATTGGGGCACTAACGATGGGACTGACTGGTCCTTGAACCCAGGAACACTTTCAGCTTTAGCTTTCAGTTTAACAAGGAGTCAGTCAGCACTGTGAGCACGCAGTCCAGCAGAGATGCTGCTCCCTGGGATTTCTTTCTTCTTGCCTCATCATTTCGTTCTTTTTACTTTGCCTAATAGGGAACGCAGCTTTGAAGAACCTCATGGGAAAAGCGTAGTAGATATTTTAGAGGCGTTAGCAAGCGCTAGTTCAGAGCTTTAGGCAATACTGGCAGCAGAATGTTACTCAGTGATATTTATACAAATGTTTTTCTTAGAAGCTTCTGGTAGTGGTTTCTTTTACTTCTTACATTGATCTGAAGACTCTCAACTTGTTACTGTTTTATACTTTCTCTGCCAAACTCCTTTCTTTTTTTAATGAACTTACCCCATCCCCATGGCTTTAGTGGCAGTGTGCCTCTTTCAGGAGTCAAATTTTTAAGCACAAAGATGCTTCTTAATGATACTTTGTTGCATATAATTAGAGTACACAAACTGTGGGACAGGATCAAGCTGGGCAGTTGGTCCTTCTCTTCCACTGCCCTGCCAATGCCAGCTAAGAACCGGAAACTTGAGGAAAAAAAGCCCCTGGACGTCCTGCTTTGAAATGATGAACCTAGAGAAAGCATTTTTATAAAGTCCCTTCTTTATCCTTCCCAGTGCTTATATCCCATAGAAGCTTCCAAAGATTTTTTTATTTGTTTATGTCAGCACTTGCTGAAGTGCACAGATGCTCTTGCTGCCCATTCACTGCTGATAGCGCTCCTAGTAATTGTTCTTAATGTTTGTTAACCTGCAAATCCTCCAGTTGTAGACACAGTTTATGCTGTGGGTACAGATATGATGAGAGCAAATAAAGCCTGTGGTTTTGAAGGTTTACCTTGCACTGTGCAGTCTGGGTAAGCCTCATGAGAGGAATGTTATCTTAGACTCTAAGAAAAGTGTTAAAAACGACAAAGACTAATGAAGCTGTTATATTGACATGGATGTCAGCTGGAAGCTAAGCAGGGGAATCTTTCTTGATCAGATAAGAAAAGAGAAGGAAGGGCTGTTCAAACAGAAGTGATCTGCTCCACTGTCAGCAAAGGAATATATCTGTGGAGTCTGGTTTATTGTGCTTGGAATTAAAGAAATGATTGTGGCAAAATGCTTCTGTTTACCTGATTGATGGGTTATATAAGACAAACCTTTAGACAGAGTGTGTTTAGCTTTGCCTTCAGTATGACTGCCATGCTTGCAGCATCTAAAAGTTTGAAAGCCCAGGTTTCAGAAATATTTCTCTTCTCATTTTCCTGTAATCTGTTGGACCCTGCTGTTGCATTTTGTGCTAGTGCTTCCCATGGAAGGAATTTCCCTCACCTTACTATAAAAAGAGTTTGAGTCTTGTTTGATCTTAGACATAAACCTTTTGTAAACAAACTCTTATAATCTGTTACTAGTTGGCACATCAGTATGAGTGAAGAGGTCAGCTCTCACCAAATGGTTTTATTTTGGGAAACCTGAGTAACAGTTAACCAGACCTAGTTTAATCCCAGCTGGTTAAACATTTTACAGTATTTAAACAATTCCTATGTTATATTAACGTGTGTTCTGTACGTTAAACTGAGCATGCCTCAGTGTCTTGTTTATCACGTTTCTCTAAGTTTGTGTATGTCAGAGTACTTGAATTTTGCAGCTTCTTCTGTCTTAAGGTGCAGAAAGCTTCTGTTTGCCAGTTCAGATTCCTGGTGTATATATGATCTGCCACTTCTCATCTGTGTTTTTGCTGGCTGATGGTGAGGTAGCTAATCACTTTGATCCCTGGTTGTGGCCTTGATCTACTTCAGATGGGAGGACTGAGATAGGAATAGTGTTCTAATTGATTCAAACTTTCTATTTTGCTTTCTTTATAATTGTAATTTGNAGTTTTTGGTTTACAGGGAAATTGGTGTGCCCAAAGGTGAGGCTAGAATCTTGCCAGCCATGGCTTGTAGATCCTATTGATGAATAACTGCCTCTTCCCTAATTTATCTTCTCTGGCTGATGTGCACATTCTGATCATGTTTTTTTTCCAGATGTTAGTTGTGCAAAAGTGTTTAGAAACTATTAGCTTTTTTGTTTTAGTTTTTATATTGTTCCATGGATCGAGAGGCTTTTCAAAACATTTAAAATATTAGTTGAGGGGCAGAAACAGAGTATTAAATGAAGTTGTTTTTTAGTGGATTTTAGTGTGTGTCCATAAGAAAAATTTAATTTCTTGTTTCCCTATTTCAAGGTTTATGGATTTTTCTTTTACTGCCCAAATTGTTTGTCTTTTTGCTCTGACAAGTTTTTAGCCTGAAGGAACTCTCACTGTTAATATGGTTCCTGCTCTTATTGATGTAACCTGTTTCTTTTTATTTTTTGTCATGGATTTCTTACCAGTCAGAGCACAAAATTTCCCACATGCATATTTTTCACACTCCTAAGGACTAGGTAGGCTTTTTCAGTAAGTGTTGTGGGTGCAGTCCAGCACAAGCAGTGCAGACATTTCCATGTAGTGCTGAGTTTCCTCTATGCCAGCAAGTTTTAAAGAGTACTTTAAAACAAAGCATCTTACAGTACTTATCTGTTTACCTGGCAAACAGTTGTTTTATTAAGTTGGCATGTAGCTCACAAAATAATTTCCAGTGCTCCTTTTGCTTATTGGTGCTGTTTATAAGCTATGCATTTATTTCCCACAGATTTTTTTTTTCCTAATACCAATCAAGATTTGCTGTTAACATATAAGTATGGTGAAATACATCTTGTATTTCATTTGTACACGTGGTTGTGTTGAATATGTGAAACATAGAGTACAAAGTGCCCTTGCTGTCATCTTTGTTGGTTTGTCATGCACAGTCTGTCTCTACCTCCTCCCAGGTTTTTTATCATGCTCTGGACAAGAACATCACCTTAGTAGCTATTTTGCAGGGGACCACTTTGTTGAAATCCTTTGAATTTCTTTTAGCAGAATAACAAAATTGCATTTCCCTTTAAACAAAGCTAAATAGTCTCATCATGGTATTCTCTTGATGAAAGATGTTCTTACTGGAATGGGATGGTTACTTTTAGAAATGTGTGAACATTGGGAACTGAAGTGATCTAAATGTCTTCTGAAGTTGAGGAATTTCAAGGATCCTGGTGTACAGTTTGGGTTACAGTTTAGGTCTGTCTTTTGGAAAACATGTTGTGGTGTAGTGACCTGAACACAGGAATTTTTTTTTTTTTTTTTTGAATGGAAGAGGCTGTTTTGCAGAAAATGTGTTTTAGGAGTAGCAGGGTTTTTTATGACTAAAAGATGATTTATCAGTTTAGGGCAGTGAGGAATTTTGAGTTCTATTTCCAGCTGGTTTTCAAATTTTCTTGTTGATATTAAGCCAATCTTTCTGCATCTGTTATAAAGTAGTTAATGATGGGTTTATTTCCCTGCTGTTTTGCCTTTGTTTAGACTGAGAGACCTGAGAGTACCAGTCAACTTTTGCTCCCATTTATGTAGCCAGCTGAACACGGGGGAACCTCATTGTCATATTGACTGCCTATAGACAATACCAAAATAGGAGTCAATAGTTATGATAGTTCAAGATTATAATTTCAAATGGGATCACTCTAAAGTAGCATCTGTGTGCTTGTGACAGAGCAATCTCTATCCAGGTCAAATCCATCCTGCTGTAGGGCTGCAGAATGCTGCAGGTCACTTGTTAGGACTTTCTGTAGACTTTTGTACTTTTGTAGCTCTGTTTCTTATCCAAGAATAGGTCAAATATTTATGAATGATGTGTGATGGGAATGCTTTGACTATAAAATAACCAATGAAAAAATATTCTAAATAAGAGAATTATTTTAAATGTCAATCCAATCCCAGTCCAACCAAAGGAAATGGAAACTGCCGTTAGCCCTTGTGAAGCATCAACTGCAGATTTTTCCTGGAGGCAAAAGCCGTTCTTGCATCATTTTGCCACTGGCATGGTGACATAGCTTTTATGTGTAGTAGGTAAACGATGTAAATCTTTGCACTTTGCTCCTTAAAGAGCTCCAAGTATTTTTCACCTTCTACAAAGAACTGGAAGGTGCTTTAACCACTGGGAATCTCAACAATGTAGAAGACACATTCTCCACTATTGGTAGTTTTTCCTCATAGGTTGGGGGCAGTGACTGGGTGAGGACGCTGGGCTGCCTGCACACTGCCCACTCGCCTGGCATAGTTAGCCTGCCCATCTGGCT
This sequence comes from Heliornis fulica, assembly GCA_013399135.1. Taxonomy (NCBI): domain Eukaryota; kingdom Metazoa; phylum Chordata; class Aves; order Gruiformes; family Heliornithidae; genus Heliornis; species Heliornis fulica. Next base: position 336,127 of record VXBZ01008816.1, on the reverse strand, counting down.
TGGAAGATTCTTCTAAGGTGAGATGAGGCCTTTAGTAAGAGAAGAGTTGAGGCAGAATTACTGAGTATGCAGTGGTGGGACCATGGCAGTCTTAGTTGGCTGAAATAGCTATGAAATGGTGTCTGTAATTACATTTGCTATACCTTAGTTGTTAACATGTTCACTTTATGTCCCTGAGCCCTTTCAACAAGATGATTCAGATCCTGAGTGCTAAATTAATCTTAATGGCACTGTGGTCAGTGACATAGCCAGTATTTTATTTTATGCCAGCTGAGCATTGGTCAGATTTATATGTGAGTGCAGCTCATTAACTTTCCAAAGTATTTTACAATCTCAAGTTAGAAACCCTAGTAAGTCTGCGCCACAGTTTGGCCTCCTGGTGGAATATAGTGTTGCATCTTCATCTGGAGCAGTTGACAAACACTTGCATCTGTTTTTTGTTGAGATGAGAAATTGATGAGGCAACTAAACAGGACTGTATGGGAGAAGTATATTATTTAGAAAGGACACACACAAAACTATCCCCCTCCCCCATCACAACCCTGAAAATAGACGGCAGTCCCATTGCTTATATGTTCCTTGTTTTCCCACTGTCAGATGGAACCCTAGAAGTTTCTTTCACTTCTTTCTCCTTCAGGGACATGCTATGAATTTTTATCCAGGAACATCTGCTATGTCTGTTCAAAGGCTCTTTCCCCTTGCCTTCCAACGATGTTCAGGTGCCTCTGTGCTTGAATTTAGTTTTCTGAGAAACCTCTCGACCAGTAAAATTCCATCTTACCGTTTCTTTCATATAAACTTTATTTTTAGTGGTGACTTCTCTTATTTTAGCTGCTTTATTAAACCAGTTAAAGCTCTCTTGAATGAGGATGCAAAGATAATGTTTGTTTACTTTGGAAAAAGTTCCACCCGATCTCTAGCCAAAACAGTGTTTTCTCAAAAAGCATCAAGTCATTGAGCTCACTGTTTCCAGCTAGCTTTAAAAAATAAATCCTAAATGTATTTAAATATTTTTGCTTATAATTTTATCTCAGGAAGGCTCAATGCTCTGTTGTGTGTGACTGCTCAGTTTGGAGAAAAGTCACCTCCTTACAAAGATGAGCTGTCCCTTTGGTATTCAGTAAGCACATTTCATTACCATACAGTCTCTTTTGGGTATTGTCAGTGATGAATAATGAATAGGAGATTGAAACAAGGCATTTTTTTTCTGTCATTTCTTCCCATTATCAAGTTTAACTGTGTTCACTACAGTTGAATTGATATTTCACAACAACTACCTCTCTCTCTCCTTTGCTCATCAGTGTATCCTCACTTGGTTATAAAATTCATTGCATTTGAATACACAGAATGCATGGAATTTTGCACACGTGTGAAAACTCATACTGTAGTATGTAAGTAAGTAGTGCAACTTGGCTTGTACCTTGTTCATGTACGTAGTGAAGTGATATTTGTTTTGAATGTATCAGATGTAAAAACTCATTTAGCTGGGATGCCTTGTTTGCAGAAGTGACCCACCGACATCACAGCCAAGGCTGTTGCATTCAGACATCTGTCTACTATATTAAATGTGTAATGTGAACATATATTTATCCATGTAACAAAAACAATGCTTGGGCCTAAAATAGTCAATAAGCAGAAGAAAGAAATCTCAGATTATCAAGTAAATTGAAAATTTTAAGTACAGAAGCAATGAATGTGTTTTTCAGATGTGTCCCTTGCACAAGTCATAGAATCACTTGTGTTTGAAGAGGCCTTTAAGATCGAGACCTATCACAGCCTAACCCTGTCTAGTCCATCTCTAGATCATGTCCTCGAGCATATCATCTATACGCTTTTTAAATACCTCCAGGGTTGGTGACTACTACTTTTCTGGGCAGCCTGTTCCAATGCTTGACAATCCTTCCAGTAATGAAATACTTCCTGTCATATAACCTAAATCTCCCTGGAGCAGTTTGTAGATATTTCCTCTTGTCCTATCGCTTATTACCTGAGAGGAGAGACTGATCCACACCTCTCTGCACACTCCTTGCAAGTAGTTGTAGAGGGTGATAAGTCTCCTCAGCCTAATTTCTAAAGACTCAAAAGCCCCAATTCCCTCAGCTGCTCCTCATAGAACCTGTGCTTCATACCCTTCACTAGCTTTGGATACGCTCCAGCATCTCAGCATCTTTTCTTGTAGTGAGGGCCCCAAAACTACACACAGCACTTGAGGTGCCGCCTCACCAGAGCTGAGTACAGTGGGACAATTACTTCCCTACTCCTGCTGGTCACACCATTCCTGACACAAGCCAGGCTTTGGCCACCTGGGCACACTGCTAGCTCATTTTGAGTTGAGTGCCAAGCAACACCCCCAGGTCCTTCTCCAGGAAACTCTCCAGTGTTATGGATGTTGAAATTAATACCATAAGAGTATTTCCTTGCCATTTATAGACCTTGTAGGCGGCAGCTCTGCTGACATGTGAAGGTCCTCTGAAACGTGTAACTGCATGTTCGATGTTAAACATACTTAAATATATGCACAAGTGCTTTCCTGAACTGAGATTTTTAAATCAACGTGAGTGAGACCCCAGGTGTGTGACCACTGGGCTGGTGCTTGTTTAGAGGGGCTTCCCCAGAACAGTGCTTTATGTGGAGTCTGGTGGCTTTGAGGAAGGGATTAAAGAACAAGCATTATTCCCAGGGTGGCATCAGTGGATGTGCAGAAACATCTGTTTCCTAATGGGAAAGCGCTCTGCACTGCTTTAAAACACCTGACCAAGTTACTTTTAATTGTACTTGAAGTAGGTGGGCGGGGAAAATGTCCTTAATTGAGGTGGATTCCTGTGTTGATACAAGGTTACCTAGCAGACCTTTGCCTGAGAAAACAAGAGGTAAGGTTGTGGCCAGACTTTTGCTCAATTCCCATATACCTGTTTGCTCCCAGTTTGTTGAGACTTAAGTATGTGTAGTGAAACTGACCAAAGATAGACAAAAGTGGGAGGGGAAATCTAGTCAGTGGCACAGTAGGTAGATGCCATCCTTGGAATGTGTGGAAAGATGCTTCTAATAATGTCATGATAAAGGAGAGGTTCATATGTCTTGTGGTCCCACAGGCCTATGTGATGGGATGGCATTCAGAGCTGGGCAGAAGGTCTCAGTGGATGGAGGTACCTTTGTGAGTGGTTTTGTGTTGTCGTGTGTGGCAAAGTCCATGGTACCAGATGGTATGAAGCAAAAACAGGGATTACAGATGTATCATCTCTCCTTCTCAGCAACAGAGCTGGCTTTGTTGTACCTGATGCTGTGGCTACTGCTGTGCAAATACAATGTCAGAATGCTTTCAAGAAGCAGAGAGCTGTTTTCCTCATAGCATGTGGGATGTTAAGTTAAGGTCCAGTCAGTGGTCCTGGTTCTTGTGATCTGAACTATCAGTGGTAGTGACCAGAGTACTGCCAGATAAAGGGCTTCTTTTTCTTTCTTTTTTTTTTCTTCTTATTTCTCCTGTGTACTCCCTAACAAAGTCTACTCTAGACAGACCAACACAGACTCTAGACATGGCAGATGTTGTTGGTGAAGGTTGCCTTGGCAGAAGTGTCCCTTGTCTGAGGGTTGGATGGGTCATGCCTTCTCTGGCAGTCTGATTTAAAGCCCCTGTAGGTCACAGGAGTTATTCAGTTGAAGTCAGGGGGTGTTGTGTTAGGTCATTGGAGCCCAATGAGCCATCTGCTCTCACAAGCCTGCCTTCCCTAAAACAGAGGTACACTTTATTCCCTTGGAGCAGTGTTTTTCATCCAGTGAGCTGTGGTACCTCAAAGGCATCAAGGAAGGCAGTTTTTGCAATTGGAGTGGTCTTAAAATTTGGAAAGAAAAAAAATGGCTGAACATTTAAAGTTAAGGTGTCTTGCAGAATTGAGACAGGGTATTACATGAGATTATTGTGATCAGCAAACTTTACTGTTCCAATAAATAAAAGAATAAAAATATGTCTTGGTATTCAGCCAGGTGTCACTCCCCTAAAAAGATAACAACACTATAAAAATAAAGGCTTCAAAGGGAATGCATGCATAAAATAGAAAGTGGCCTAGAGAGTAATGTCTTCAAGAACAGGCTTCAAATGTGGAAGTGGATATTTAATTCTAAAGTACCAGGAGGACTTTGGTCTTTGTCACACTTCAGCCTGCAAGGCTCTTGCTGTAACTTCTTGATTGCTGCCAGGTTGTCAGCTTCCATAATTTCCAGGGGAAGCAGGTCTGCAGGCTCATGGAACACTAATAAGGGTTATCGGTGTCTTTCTCTGGGGCCAGAGAGAGAATATAATGTGGTTCTCTCTGGTCTTCCTTCGCCTTTGGTGATTTCCTGTAGAGGGAGAAGTTTGGACAAGAATCTTTTTTCATTTAGACATATGCAAATAATGGATTTTGACTTTGTATTTCCACAGTCAAAATACAGAATGTATTCCCTATTCCTCCTGCCTGCAAAGGAGAACTGAACAAAGCCTTCAGTTTGTCCTGAAATATTTCACAGAATGTGAAAAAATTATGGCAGGTTTTTCCTTAGTGTTCTTCATCCTTTTCATCATTTTCTTTTTTTTGGGCATACTTTAATTTTAATGTTCCCCTCCCCAGTCGTGATTTTAAAACGTAGAGTAGTTCTACTTTTCTTGAATGCACTCCTCTTTTTATTATGTGCTGAAATTACTACTGGTGTTTGGTACAGTGGAAAAGTTTATAGTCAATGTACTATTCACCTGAAATTAAGATGTTTGTGGCTATTGCAGTTTGTGCTTGTTGGAATTTACCCATTGTACCTTGTGTATGTTTTATATGTATAAACTATATGTGACTATATATATTAGTAACTATATGTAGAGCTATTAATTCACATTTTTTAAAACACTCGAAGTAATGAGACCTACTTTTTTTGTCCTTTTAAGTGCTAACTTTGCTTTTGATGAATAATTTTTAGCTGCTGAGGACAGGAAGATTTCATGCATCACAGTTAATAACCTGACTTCAGTAAGATGTGATTTTTTTCTAAATCTGTTGCATATTTCTTGGTGTGTATCAAAAGTCTCTCACTATGGGAAGTAGCTCAGTTTACAGTCACAGTCATCTGTTCTGGTGACCTGGCATTGCAAACATTTTTTTTTTTTAAATTAACATTGTTATATAACAAATGTTTAAGTACTAAGAGAGACTACAGGAAATGTTGCAGAGTGTACAAATTATTTGTAAAGTATGCTTCTTTTGTGGCAAATTCTTTTGACTATATAGGGAAGTAGACTATTGGTCACTAATACTAGGAACTTACCATACACATTTCAGGAAGATTTTAGTATTTTATCTGATAACGCTGCCAAAGTCATTCTAGGAGCTTGAGTTAGGTTACTAATATCTTAAAATTAATCCTTCAGGATAATTTTCGTGTAATGGTATCAGAGTGTGGCTTTTGCATTGTTTTTATTTAAACTTGTAATGAAAATAGCCCAGGGCTTCTGGAAAGGAAACAAGGGGAAACAACTCATATTTTTGCTCACTTTAGAAAGCAATAAGAAAATATACTTTGCAGTGATTTCATTTAGGATCGAATATTTACTTGCTTTGTTCTAAACAAAAGAGTAAATAATTTCTGGCAAAGTGTATCTGGTATCCTCCATCAGTGGCTGTGCAGTATAAGAACAAACAGCATTAAAGAGGAGGTCTGGGTGTGAGAATGAAGGTGCAAACCTAGTACACTATCTGTGGTAGAGGGGATCAATCTTGTTCCAGTAAAGAAATAAATGAGTAGTTTGGATTTTTTTTTTCCTTAGTAGTCAGAATGTCTTTTGAAAGATTGGTAATGGTTGCAGAAGTATGTGCAGAGGAGTTACGTGCACTCTCAGCTCACAAAGCCAGCTGTGTCCTGGGCTGCATCAAAAGAATAACCGGGTTGAGGGAAGTGCTTCTCTCCTCTGCCTCTTGTGAGACCCCACCTGGTGTGCTGCGTCCAACTCTGGGGCCTCAACATTAGAAGGACGTGGAGCTGTTTGAGCGAGCCCATAGGAGGGCAACAAAGATGATCAGAGGGCTGGAGCACCTCTCCTTTGGATACAGGCTGAGAGATTTGGGGTTTGTTCAGCCTGGGGAGGAGAAGTCTCTGGGGAGACCATAGAGCAGCCTTCCAGTACCTGAAGGTATGCCTGTTGTCAGGACAATGCCTACCTTACTAATTCTCAAACGTGCAAGGTGCTTGATGCAGGTTGTCAGGTAGCTGAAGGGCTAAAGGCCATCTTCAAATTCCCTCCCTGCATCTGTCACCAGAGCTGCTGTGAGATGCTGAGCAAATCACTGAAACTGACAGTCTCATTTAGTCACTAATTGCGCGTTACTAATTTTCTTAACACTCAAACTAAGGCACCTGTGACCAGACTTAAAGCTGTATGAAGTGTTCATCACTGCAACTAGATATAATGGGGGAACAGTTCTTTGGGTGTGTGCAATAAAACTGTTAAGTATACTTGACATCAGAATTAGTCTCAGTCTCTCTCTGTTCTCCACTTTCTTTGGTGAAAATAATAATATAACCTGAAAATAATCTGGCAAACATTGTGAGAAAGAGCTTCAGTAATATTTGCGGGGCAGTAGTTGTCATGCAGTGAGTGATGAATTATGCACCTAAGCTAGAAAACTATCTTCTGTAGGCAAACACATACTACTTTTATTTATATTTAAGTCTGACCCTGCAGATTTTCTGCTCTCTCTGTTATTTAAATTAATGTAAAATCAAATTCTTAGTGCAGTGATCAAACACCCATTGGGAAAGTATATAATAATTACACTTTATTGTTCAGTCCAACATAGCTACAAAGTAACACAACCTATCTGCCATTTGAAATGAAAGCAATAAACAAACAACAAAATTATACTAAACAATTCTCATGTCTTAATCTTCGTTCTGTTTTATTTATTTAAGCTCCTCTTTGGAGCAGTGTCTGAAAATTTTATAGTTTTTATTACTTTACAACCCAAAACCTTTTATAAGGAAATCATGTAATACCCATTTTTGGATTTAAAACATGGTCAAGATAAGAGCATACACGTGAAAGGATGTTGTGATGTGAAAGTTAAGAGCTTCAATGTTGACCTTATAGGTGCCAGCTGTTAGAGTGAACTCTAGGTCAACCTCCTTGTATTGTGAATGACACCTGAGTAGGTGTTCATCTCAACCAGCTAGGCAGGTAGGCAGGACTGTCTGCTGTGGTAGCCCTCAGCTAACCAAGAGGGAGTTTGCTGAGGCCAGTGGTAATTGTGCGATGGTGCCTCTCCAGTTGCTCCATGCATTTCACAATCAGTGGTTGTTGGGTGATAGGCAGATGCAGGCATTCGATGTTCATGTGTTTTGGCAGTGCCTCTTGCCTCAGAGACCTGGGCGTAGACATGAGTAGTTTTTCGACTCTCTTCCAGTTTAAGGGTGACTTCAGTGTGAGCCAAGCAGCCCTGTCATACCAGAGCTCTTCTAGGCAGGCAGAGCAACACAGCAGAGGGAAACTTTACAGGCAGAATTATATATTCACCGTTAGGCAAGTGGCAGGTGAAAGTTTGCAGCATGGTTTTTGAGCTTTGGTACCTGGGCTCCATCTCAGGTGCCATGAGATGCCTTTCCTGCATTTGCCAAAAGACGCATGTTGTAATGCAGTAAGTCGAACCTTGATTTTTCTTGTATGTACTTTTTTCTTTTTCTTTTTTTTTTCTCCCTTCCATTCTGTTGTCCTTTTCATTTTTATGGACACATTTGGCCACTGTCAGATTGAATGATTTTTTTGCATACTTGGTTGGCTGACTTTTTTTTTCCTAATTTGCTGATACAGTCAACTGTGCCAATAAAGCAATTATGCAAAATTGTGTATAAAGGTTTAATGATACAAATCAGTGTTCATCACAAATCTAATTGCGATTCTTTCCATCCTTCCGTAAACTAAAGGTTCTGAGATGTTTGAATTAGGATCTGTGTGGTTAATAACTATTTTCTTAAAAAAACCCAACTTAGTTTAGTAGATAAAGGAACATTTAATGTATATGTCACTGAACTTTGGAGGGAAGCATTAAACAAAAATAGTGACTTGGAAGTGTTCAGATAATGGTTTATATGCTTTCAGGAGGTGATTATGAGAAGTCAGCTTTATTACATGTCCCATTAGGTTACAGCGTTATTATCTGTTTTACATTACAAATTATAACTATGTATGGTTGGTCGTGTGCTGAATCTAATAAAACACAAGGATAAAAATAAAAAGATGGATCTAGCAAGAAAGCAGAATATTGTGTCTGAATACTGAAATAAAGAGTGGGTTAAAACTGAACAGATAGGTACTGAGATTTGATACCTGGTTTCCACTTGGGTAACTTTTGGAGAAAAGAGCAATACTTGGTAGTGCTTTCGCTGAAGCTGAAAATCACATTGGCTTTTTCTTCATCCAGAATAGAACATTTAAAAACATTTCAAAATTGATATTTCTGCCTTGTGTTTGCATTGATATTTTCTGATTTCTGCCCTGCTGCTTTCCTCGGAACCCTGACTGGGATTTCATCCTACCACCAAAGGTATTAGCAAGTCAGATATTATTATTATTAGGACTTACATTTAGTAGAGTCTCGTTTGTATCAGGTCGTTACATACTTCAGGGAGAGACCGTCTGTAACAGCCAGTACGTGCTGCTTCCCCTTGGCTACGTCCATCAGATGGATGGGGAGGGAGAGTGAAAAGTGTCTCTCTTGGTTAATAGTTCTCATTAGCTGTATGTCATCTTCACACTAAGGGAGCATTAAGGATTGCAAGGACAGGGAATAATGAATAGTTATTCACTAGCAGTGCTTTCTGCTGCCTCATCTATGGGGGGGGAAGCCGGTCATACTTGGGTGCTGAATTATGAAGGTGAGTTCTGTTCACTCTGATGCTTCCACGTGGTCAGATAAGAGCTGTTTCACCCTGAACATAGCAGGCTGTGGCCTGCATACACAGGTTTAACTTTCTGCTTTCTGAAAACAGGCCTGAAGCAGTCATGGAGGTTTCAGGAATGTTAATTGTTTGTGTACATGAATGAGCTTGTAAGTGGTTGGTTTTGCCATCTTCCATATCTCATCGAGGGTAACTCTGTCACTGCCAGAGAAAAGAAGAGAACAGTATATTTTTTTCCCTCCACAGTCTACTAATACTTTCAAGGCTTGATATAATGTGCCTTTAACAAACCATGAACTTCTCTCCTACTGAGCCGCTGCATCCTGCCTACATTCAGTGTAGGCAGAGAACCATTATACTAATCCACTCTCCCATCATATCTCTAGCAAACACATGTGTTTTTCTTTGAATATTTATTTTGATGCAAGGAGTGTTAAGTCTTTTATTTGGCAACACAAACAAGTAGGAGATTGTGACTTCTCAACTTCGTAACCTTCATGGAAGTTCTGATTTTCAGCTACGGCATGTTTTGACAAAGATACAACAGTCATATTTGCCTTTAAAAGAGTAATCCTGCCACCTCACAACAACATTAGAATAGTTCACCTCTGCAGCTGGGAGAGCTTTAAAATGTAGATGCTGAAATGATCAGTCTTTCACTTTGTTTTTTAACAGGTACGATTGTATGCTAGGCCTGATGCAATCCGAAGAGGATCAGGAGACTATGCTCTAAATATTACAAGGAGACTCATTGAATTTTATGAAGACTATTTTAAAGTGCCCTATTCCCTGCCAAAACTAGGTAAGATTTTCCCTAGAACATGAAGTTCACCCAGAAATAGGAGATTAAGTCTGCTTGACTTATAAATATAAAACTTGGATGTACTAGATTTTAAGGTAAGAAATGTTTGGGTTAAGAAGCGAAGTGGGTTTTTTTGAGAGAATCAGTAGGGGAATTTATCACCTCTTCCTTGCAGAGGAAGGGAAGTCCAATTGTCCCCTTTCCTTGCTTGGAAGCAGACAGTACTTAAATTTGTTAGGCAGTGGGAGTCTAGGAAGAGGACTTGAGACCTTCCACTGCTAAGTGGATTGGGGTTTTTTGATGCTGTTTATTTTGCTCCTTACTTTAATTATAGTCACTAGCAGATGCTTGTTTGGTAATATTTGTGTCATGATGCCTCAGCCTTAGATGTGGAACAGAACTAAAAATATTTGTGGAATCTGGGAACCTGTACGGGTGCAATTTGGTGGGTTTTTTATACTGGCTTATGGGACTTATTAATGATATTTAGTACATAAGCTTAATTCTGTTGTCGCTTATTGAAAGAATTGCTGTGAACCTGTTTTGCTGCTCAAGGGACCCAAATGTAAAACCTGTCAATTTCTAGTATTTTAAAAATAGCTTCTTCTCCTCCTCCCTTTCACCACAATTGTTCTCCTACACACTTGAATACTTTACACCATATTATTACACCCTCCCTCCCTTGAAGCATGATTGATCAAGATCCAGAACAGCCTATTGCTCAGCAGCAGGAAGAGGGCTTGTATTTGATCAGAAGTGTTAGAGTTGGAACCACAGGTGAATCTCCCAGGAGCTCAGGGTATGTTTCATTGAATCCCTTGCCTGCTGAGTAGCTTTATTAGTCTTACAGCCAGCGGTGTAGGAGATAAAGTAATTGATGTTGCTAGATGAAGATGTTGCATGAATTTTTTATAAGAATGTTGTGGCATTTGTTTCTTGTCATCTTTAAATGATGGGTTACAGGCAGTGTTCTGGAGAAATATGCAGGCAGGCTAAACATGGCACATGCATTAATGTTTGTGTGTGTCATTTCGTATCTGGCTTCAGGTATGTAATGATGATTTAATAAAGGAAGTTGTTGACTTACGGTGCCAAAAATTCAGAAGGAAAAAAAAAAATCAAAACCATCCCAACTGAATATACAGGACAGACAGAGTGGGACACCAGTCATTGCTTCAGCTAGTTTACTGAGGATGCCAGGTAGCAGCAGGTAGTAGGAACTGTGCCTGCTTCAGAATATCTTGTGCAGTTGAAACATAACGGTCCTTCAACTCAACGTGCTGTACGCGTTACCATTATGCAGTGGCATATCTTATAAAAGTAACTCTTTGGAAATGAGTGTTTCAGTTTGATTCTCTTTGGAACAGAAGAGCAGGAATAGTCACAAGTAAAAGTGTATTTTTTCATCAAGGATTTGTAGTATAATTGTTAATATAAAAAATGGCTGGAAAACTTTGATTATTTTGTAATGATACTGTAAGAAACACTTTGTAAAGTTTTGAATGCTATAATCTTAAATTCATTTAATGTAAATATAGTAAGGAAAATTTCAAAACTCTCTATGGCATAGATATTTTTGAAAATTTGATTTGTGTGCTAACCAGCATTAGCTACAGCAGTGGTAGGAGTCTGTATCAGGAGGATGTGTTGATATAGAAAACATGCTTATGCTCCCTGAATCCTTGGGACTATCACCTGATACACTGCTGTCACCACTGCAAAAGATTGTGTACTTCATTAAGGTTTTAAGAAAAAGCAGAGTTTTCTGTGTGGGACATTTTAGGAGTTTTTTATTTTATTTATAAATGAAATGTGAAATGCTTTTAAGTGGGAGTTAAAATTGAAGAATGTACTTAAAAAAGCTTTCTAATGACAGCATCAGGTTTGTAGAAAATGTTCTATTTCAAATACAGATGTTTAAAAAAATGAAAAAAATTGTTTCATATATTGCCTAGTTCTAACAAGAGCAAACTAAAACAAATGCAATTATTTTGGTTAATTTTTTTTTTTCCAAAAGAATTCTGTTGTTGAAATATTGACCAGCTCACTGTAAAGGTGCTGTATGAGCAGCCGATATGTTGGTGTCAGTGCTGTCTGTATGCTGGGGTGTGTTGGGGGACAGGAGTCCTGCAGCCCTTGGCAAAGCACTTCCGTCACCTGTGTGGTCATCATTTGAACTCTTTGTGTCATAGAAGTAGCTGAGGACATTCAGGTGCTGCAGATGTGTTGCTGTATTAGAGAGACCTGTGTGGATTTGTTCACTTCTTTCATCATTGAGGTCCATTTCCATGGACCCGTGGCAACTGAAACTAGTGCTCCTCGTCTGAGTTTGTAAGAAATCTCTTTTTAAGAAAGTGGTTTTAACCAGGCTTCTTTACTGTACTTACACATATAGCCAGATATTTGTGGTTGCTATTGCCAGATATGGGCTCCTCTGACTTTTTTGCAGCCTCTATTACTGTTGGGATCTGTGGAAAATCTAGGAGAACGTTTCTGTTACCCAGTGACTAAGATTTTGTGGGTCTTGTGTGGCCTGTAGTGACTTCTTAATGGACTGGAATGGAAGATTTGTTTACCAATTTATGTGAATTCTGTTAATGAATGTGAATCGGGGATTTTTCTGATTTGAATAACGAATTTCTATAGTGAAAAGTTTTTCATAGATTGTAGATATGTCCTTTTTCCCTGTATCATACTCTGAATCAGAAGGTGCTTGTGTAGGGTTTTAAACTAATAATTTTTGTATTATTTTAATTTCTGAAAGATAAGTCATGTCTTTAAAAAACTCAGATGCTTCCAAGACTGTATCAGTATATTATCAGTATAAAACCCAGTTAAAATAAGAGGTAGATGAAGGATGGTGTTTTATTTAATCGTAAAAGGATATGCAGTGGCGGTTTTAATTGGGTATTTACGGCTGGTAAATGAATTATCTTTCTGTATCACACATTTATTTTTCATATTTATTTTTAATTTTCAAGTCTGAAATAGTTTCCCTAAGGGGAGTGATGGGGAAATGGTTCAAAGCTGTGTCAGGGAATGTTCAGACTGGCCGGCTGAGGGAACTGAGGTGGTTCAGTCTGGAGAAGAGGAGGTTGAGGGCAGACCTAATTGCTCTCTACAACTACCTGAAAGGCAGTTGAGGAGAGGCAGGGGCTGATCTTTTTTCCGTAGTGACGGGTGGTAGAGCAATTGGAAATGGCATCAAATTACTCCAGGGAAGGTTTAGGTTGGATATTAGGAAAAACTTCTTCAAAGGGAGAGGGTTGATAGTCATTGGAATGTGCTCCCCAGAGAGGTGTTGAAGTCCCCCTCCCTGGAGGTATTTCAAAGATGGTTAGATGTGGTACTGAGGGACATGTGGCTGGCAGGTTAGGTTGGACCTGGTGGTCTAAAGGGTACCTTCCAACCAAGACAATTCTATGATTCTGTGAGGAAGCATTTCTTTACAGACAGGGTAGTCAAACACTGGAACAGCTTGCTCGAGATGTGGTTGATGGCCCAAGCTTGTTGGTGTTTAAGGGGCATTTGAACAATGCCCTTTATAACACTTTTTAACTTTTGGTCAGTATTGAAGTGGTCACGCAGCTAGAATAGATGCCCTCAAACTGAATTTATCCTATCCTATTCTGTCATACCCTGATTTTAACCTGAGCTTATCTTGTAATTTTTACCACTTTCACACTGTGCATATCCAGGAAAGAGACTTATCTAAGGCAGTTTAGTTATGGAGAGCTGTGAATAAGGTTGGGAAGAACTTGGGCTTCTCAGAAAGCTTTTAATTCCCTATTGAATGTGGCCTGAAGGTAGAAATATGAACAGCAGAAAAATTCACTTTGGGACATGGCTGCATGTTACAGAAAGGCAGAGGTGAAAGTAAATGCCCAGGATGTTTTATCCTGAGGATAGTGGATATGAATCAATATTTAATTTCTAAATACTGCAGTTTGTATGAGCACTACCGTGCTAAAATACATGTTTAAAAGAACTTTTTTCCTCAGACTGTAGGAAGGCTTTTTCTGTAGATTAGCTGTACATGAAACTTTGGGGTTACATCTGTTACATTTAATATGGTTTTCTTCTGGCTTTTTCTTTTTCTTTTGTTTTTTTCTCCTTCTTACTGGTATATTGAAGGTCCTAATTACCTAGTTCATGCAAAAATTATATGATATTGTTTCATTATACAGCAGAAACTACCTTAAATTTGTGAATGCAAAGTCTCAGAAAATGATTTTCCAAGGGATTTAGTGTACGTGCTGCAAAATGGAAGACAAGATTGAACCATTAGCATTTGCTCTTTGAATATTTTTGGAGAACAGGATTCAAATTTTGAAGTGTGTTGTGGAAGAATTTAAACTCTTTCTTACGATGCAAAAAATAGTCAAGTTCAACAGGGAACTGTTCTGATTTTTAAAGGATGCTTGTGTACCTCTGTTCCATTCCCTGATTATTGACCAGGAATGTTTTGTAGTGAGAGAGTGCTACTGCCTGTTGTGGAGTGAGGCATTGCAGGACCAGTATAAAAGCATGAAATTCTGTTGTATGATGGCCAGGTGACTTGCAGCAAAGACTAGTGATGAACCATTTATTTTAATTGCTTTACTATTAGCTTGACTTCTTGGTATGTTCCTAACCTGTTTGTTGCCATGTTGCCTTCTGTCCTGCTTGATCTTCCATTGTCTTCATCAGCATTCTTGATGCTGCTACTGTTTTCTTACATCCCCTTCATTAGTGCTTCTTCTTGTGATTGTTGCTTCTTCTGTGATGAACCTGAATGTTGTTAGTTCATGCCCTTGTGCTTTTTCTTTCTCCCTAACAAGGTTGCCTCTTTCTGCCACCTGTCATGGAGTTGCTGTATTACATCAAGCAAGACAGTGAATTTTGCCGTCTCTTCTTTCACATCTTTGTTAATAGAACTGGATGAGGAAATCAAGTGCACCTTCAGTAAGATTACAGATGACACCAAATTGTGTGGGAATGCAGGAAGACTCTGCAGAGGGACCTGGCAGGCTGAACTGATGGGCAGAGGCCAACCTCATGGGGTTCAACAAGGCCAAGTGCTGGGTCCTGCAGTTGGTTCACAATAACCCCAGTCAGCCCTACAGGCTTGGGGCAGAGTGGCTGGAGAGCTCCCTGGAGGAGAAGAACCTGGGGGTGTTAGTTGACAACTGACTGACCATGAGCCAGCAGCATCTTGGCTTGTGTCAGGAATGGTGTGACCAGCAGGAGTAGGGAAGTGATTGTCCCATTGTACTCTGGTCTGGTGAGGCGGCACCTCAAGTGCTGTGTGCAGTTTTGGGGCCCTCACTACAGGAAAGACATTGAGACGCTGGAGGGTGTCCAGAGAAGGGAGATGAAACTGGTGAAGGGTCTGTAGCACAAGTCCTATGAGGAGCTGCTGAGGGAACTGGTGCTGTTTAGTTTGGAGAGAAGGCTAAGGGGACACTTTATCATTCTCTACAAGTACCTGCAAGGAGTGTGTAGAGAGGTGGGGCGTCAGTCTCTTCTCTCAGATAACAAGTGATAGGATGAGAGGAAATGGCTGCAAACTGCACCAGGGGAGATTTAGGTTTGACATCAGGAATAATTTCATTACTGGAGTGGTGGTCAAGCATTGGAACAGGCTACCCAGGGAGGAGGTGGAGTCACCAACCCTGGAGGTATTTAAAAGGTGTGTAGATATTGTACTTGAGGACGTGATCTAGAGGTGGATTAAGCAGAGTTAGGCTGTGATTGGACTCAATTATCTTAAAGATCTTTTCCAAACCAAGTGATCTCTAATTCTATGAGTTTTTTTTAATAATTTTGAGCATCTCAGTTGGGTATATCACCCATATTTAGGCAGCAGAGTTAAAACCTACTACTTTCTTTGACCAGGTACATGAAACAAGGCTAATACTTCTGTACACAGAGGACTATTTGTTGATACAGGGCATTGAAACGCAGAATGAACTATGTCACTTTTACCCTAACCTTTGTGGTCACTATTTTGAGGTTTTAGGGGTTTTTTTTGTCTTCTTTCCTTTTTTTTTTTTTTTTTAAAATTCTCAGCTGTGAGCACTTCAAAACAGCAGCTGGTCAGGGCTCCAGAGGGAAAAATTGCAGCTACAGCCACAGGAAAAAGCAGTGTTTTTTTTCTCGGAGCAATGCTTTGAAATATGAAAAGAATCTGTGAGTTACTAAACTGAAACAAGCTGAAGTCAGTCTGTAGAAAATAGTCCACAGAAAGTCAGTCCATAGTATGATGTTAAGAAACAAGAAAAAAAACGTTGTTCACTTTGGATTTTTTCATACGGTATTGTTCTATACTGTGTTACATGGGAGGCCAGTTCATTCCAGAAGTAACATAATACAGCTCGTAATGAGCGTTGTAACTGGTTATGGAGGTTTATTATTAACAGGAACGCGGTCTTACTGGTGGCTTGGCACCCAAGTCTGCTATTGTTCGCAGAGAGAGGATAAGTTACATATAGAAATAAAGCAGCTTTATATAGAATAAAGATGCATGGCCCCTCATGGAAATAATCCTAATGTTTTCGTTGTGTAGCAATTTCTCTCCCTTCTTAATTGGGACAGGAATAGTCTGGCACTGGATTAGGCTCCCCAGGGAAGTGGTCACAGCACTGAGCTTGAGTGAGTTCAAGAAGCATCTGGATGATGTACTCAGTCCCATGCTCTGACTTGGCTGGCCCTGTGTGGAGCCAGGAGTTGGACTCCATGATCCTTATGGGATCTTTCCAACTGAGAAGATTCTGTGATTCTGGAATCCAAACCTCTCAAACAAGGAAAATGACCATTTTGTAGTGCTACTGCCTATAGTAATTCAGCCAGCCCATAGTAAAAAGGTGACCAAAACTGACTGCACCTCCACTGGCTACTCAGCTAAATCAATTTGGCTTTTAAATGAATTAAAAGAAAAAGAAGAGGGTGATGATGTTGCTATGAAAGTGTAACGGTGTGGGATTGTAGGAGTTCTGATGGAAATGTCCGGGGGTTTTTTGAGCCGTGAGAATCCCTCATCTGAATGTAAATGGTTTTTTTAAGCTGCTCATCAGTAAGTCATTTGAGCAGTTAGCACCAATGTAGAAGTGGGTACACTGAATTTTAGCCATCTAAAAGAAGTGCCTAAGTTCTTTGCCTTTTGGAAAATATAGATGCCTTCAGAAAATGATGCATTTTATCACAAGTTAGGAGGTACTGGTGGAGGTGTCTGGTGAATATAAACTAACGTGTTTAGTTTAAATTTGATCTCATGTTTAGATGGCTAAAAGATGAGGTGAATTCTGCAGAATTTGTAAAATAGAGTAAGTTCTTAGACATAAAAACTCCACAGAAATTGTGGAAATTGCCAGGAAGCTGTGTGAACTTCTACCTGGTATGAGATGCTTAAAAGCCCAAGTGTGCATGAATCCAAAATACATTTTTAGATAGCCATGGCTAAAGTAGTTTTCATTATAGCTCTTTTCACTGTTCTTGAGCAATGCTCTCATCCCTGATTGTCTTCTGCAGGGCTGGCAGTGATTGTCTTTTTGTTAGCTTAATCATACTGTTCTTGACCAGAAACGTTCACTTATGAATATCAGATTTTTGAAGGGTAGTACTGATTTCTGCTGCAAAATCATATTGTTGGAACCAGGATCCTCTTGACCATGTGCAGCTTTTGAACTTTTTTTTTTAAAGGCTGCTGAGGATTGTTAATAACCTGTTAGATCTGGCTGTTGAGAGGGTTCATCAGACTTTGACCAGCAGCTGAAAGTTTTTACACCAGCTTTGTCTTAAAGAAGCATATGTATTAAAAAAATGGCTTTGGCTTGGGCCCACAATGAATTTTATGTTTGTATAGGCATTGGGAACTTGTTTTTTATTATAGAATGGGGGCTATATAGCCCCCATAGCCATAGTTTTTTCTTTTCTCTTTGTGATTCTCTCCCCCACCTCACCTGGGGCAAGTGAGCAAGTGTTTAGTTTATGAGTTAAAACAACAACAAGTAATATCGAGATACTGTGCTGATGAGGAAAAAAAAAAGTGACAGATTAGAGTGCTGTCTACATCAAACACCACTATAGTTCATTCAGACTTATTTTCTATATGTGCAGTTTCAGTGTAGGTCAGCTTTATTCTTTACTAAGAATTTTTGGTGTGAATTGATTGAAACACGTAGTTTTACATACTGAGGCAGCAGCATTATATTCCAGTAGTATTTTCATTCAACACTGTGATAAAGGGGTTTGGTTTGGAAAAAGTGAAGAAGACTCATTTTCAGCCCAGACTCAGAAACAAGCTCCCATGAGTCTAATAGGAGCTATAAATGATTACAATGAGCTCTTCCAGTCCTGTCTATAAAATTGTATTCTGAACTAGTTCTAGCTCTCTGTAGTGTTACAGTTGTGAACCCTGTGGCTGATGCGTTGGCTGTCCAACCCTGGAAGAGCTAATGTCATGACAAAGCCTCTTTAGACTCTTATTTCAGAAGCGTAATTTTATTTAGCTTGAAAATCACAGAGCAGCACCAGTATAGCATTATTTCCGTGGTTGAGGCAGGCTAGAAAGGCTTAAAAGAGTTTTCTCGTGCCTCTTCCCCATGCTCCAGGAGGCCCTCAGAGCTGTTACGGTTTGCCAGGCTCACTGCTTCCTTTGAGGATAGGCCTGATTTTCAGGGAGCTGTTACTGAAGTGTTTCAGGGGGCTTGGCTTTAATTTCTGAGCTAACCTATAACTTTTACCAATTATTCACAGTCTCTGAACGGCAGGAATGAGAACTTATGTGCAGCAAAGCTTCAAAGATAATAATATGAGATTTCAACAATAGTTGCGTTGGGTTCTTTCTTTTCCAGAGGCAGCAATCGTTCTCAAAGCAATTTTCAAAACATTGCCTTAATTTTTATGCTGATCAGGAATTTTAAGAATGTGTTATTTTTATTTTAATTAGTTTTCATAGTGGTATTATTGCCAAACAAATTGAAAACAAGTTGGGCAGGGTTTTTTTGGTCTTTCTCCCCTATCCCCTACCTTTCTCCCTTTCCCTTTCCCTTTTCTTTCCTTCCTCCCCTCCTTTCCCCTTAGCACTGGAGAAGTGTTCCTGTTAACTCTCCATAGAAGGATTGTGCTTCTTTGGGGTAGTTTGTTACGCACTCCAGATGGTATTGTGACAAAGTTTGTTTTCCATTAGATGCTGATTTGAGGGCACTAAATACATTACTTTGAGAAACAGAAGTTTCACTAGGCAAAACTGATGAGAAAGCACTTTGTCTACCAACTCACTTAAACTGACTTGCAGTTGCCTTTGTTTATGTTCTTATGTGTGTCTTGAAATATGCTTGTAAATATATATAAAATGTTTACTTTCTTCATGGTTACTCTAACACCAAAATCAAGATAACTGCTTAATTGTCCCTAACAGAACATTCTTCACTATGGATCTTTCCTCCTGGGAAGATGAGTAAAGTACACACACAAATTCACAATTAATATCCTTATTTCCTCATAGATCTAAAACTTATTATGCATTGCATTACAAAAAAGTAATCATTTACTCATAATGCCTGAGTATTAGAGATAGTTCAAAGTCTGTATGTGGATATATAAAATGTGCTTTCACATCTTTCTCTTGTGCTGTAAAAAACCCCTTATAGATACAGACATAAAGAAGATACATTTTCATATATCATCAAAGAGCATGAGGAGTTTTTTCAAGAAATCATGACAGTGTCTTGAAAAAGATTATAGAATATTAAAGTGGGGTTTAAATAGGCCAGAGATTTCTGTACATACAGAAGATTGAGGAAGTATATAACTACAGAGCTGAATAAACCTATTGCTGCTGCCTAAATTCTGTTGGCTTAGTTATAAACCTTCCACCTGTACTAGCTAGTTTCTGTAAGCTACTGAAATTCAAAAGGATGTATGTGCTCACTTTTTATTGCTTTTGCTAAGGATATTGTAACTGAAAAGATACCCTAACACAGTGAATTATGCTACATTTGCAGCACCATGCCTAAAGCAACTTCATTTTTGCATTAAGGAAACCAATGATTTTCAGCATAAAGATGAAAATATTAAGATGGCTGAACAACTTTCAGTAAAACAAGTGAATTGTCACTGTAGATTTTTTTTTCTCCTGCATGCTGGCAAGCTTCTTAAAATGGTGTATGGACATTAAAAGTATCACTTAATAAAAATGCTGTGGAGATCTCTGGCAGATTCCTCTAAACTTGCTTTCCCTGTTCTCCCTGGCTGTGTATAATTCTTCTTTTCTTTGCATCTAATTTATTTAAATGCCATCTGCTTGTGTATTTAAAACGTAGCATTTCCAGATTCAAGATCAGTTCTGTGAAGGCTGCATTTTCCTTTGCTCTCTCTGATTCTTGTCAGTAACACTTTTAACAAAGCTGCCCTCATGAAGATATATATTTGTCATAGTGATAGCACACTTCAGAAAGTGTATTAGGCTAAACCAACTCCCACTGTTCAGCTCAAAAATATGTTCCTTGTCATATGCTACTTCTCACTGAAATTAAACTTTGGCAATATTTTAGTCTAGAAGTTGAGTTCCTTTTTCTCTGCTTGGCTTTGGCTTGTGTGAGTCTAGTTCTTGTGTTGTATGTTACTGGGCAGTTGATTCCCAGAGCAAGCTGGAGGGGGCGGCAAGGGGAAGGAGGCATGAAGATGGGTAAAGAGATGTAGTCTGGAGACCACTTTTGTAAGTTTCTGCAGCTATTGCTGTCTCTCTGGGTGGCTTAGATAATCCTTTGGAAACCATTTCAGAACAGCCAGGTGTGCGACTTTGCAATGAATCCCTCAGTTCTGAAACAATAGGGGACTTGTCTGCGAAGCTGATCACGACAAGGGAGCTCCCATGTGTATTTTACTGAGCCAGGGGCTTTACGCTGTCACCAACACTATGCCATTAGCCATGGAGAGATTTCCTTTGAGAGTCATAATGTAAAAGCATGGGTATTTGGACAACACTTACACTTGGCCTGCTTGTTATTGCTTGAGGAGTCATCATAAAAGTCAGTGGTTGATTTCCTCATATATGAAACTATGTGAGATACTTCGTCATAGTACCTAAGTTTTTATAATCACTGCTGGCTGTTTACATGTAATGCGTCATGCAGAGAAGCACCGTGGCTCTTTTGTCCTATTTTAAAGGTGAAGGCAGGCAGATGTTTTGCTGATCAGAGCTGTGTAAAATGTTCACTTGTCAGATAAAATTTGAGTATGTATTGAAACAGAAGGCAGTTGGATCTTGCATCCTTTCATATTTAATTATTGATGATTTGGTCTCATGTGAGAGACATACAAGTGGCTCCAGTATTTCCTGCTGTAGAATTGGTCTGAGGGTTGTTCTTCCTAGGGTGCTAATTCTCAGGGTGGAAATACATAAACCTTCATGAGACTGTCAGCCATAACTTAAATGCATAGAATAATGTATTACATGTCTTTTCACTGCTAAGGTAAAAGGCATCTTTTCTCCATATTCTTGAAATGTTTTATGTGTTGTCTCTGTCTTAAGGCAATCAGAGACAATTGAATTTTATGAAGAGGCATGGCTGTTACTCAGTAACAAACAGATGCATTAGAAATACAGTTTTCTGCTGCATGCCATCTCTCCAGGTAATTCTGTAGAAACCATACAACAGTTTCCAAGTGATTAAAAGGATCTGAATTGTACAAGCTACAGTGATAACGGAGTGATATAACGTAGCTTTTAATAAAACCTTCTAGAGATAAGAATGTTGTCAGATGACACCAAAGGCTAGTCAGGGATTGCTCTAAGTCATTCAGGGTTAATGATGAAAAGATAGCTTTCTCTAGTGCTTATATTGCATTTGAGGGCAGCTGGATGAAAGATACCTTTGTGTATTTCTCTAAAAAAAAAAAAAAGCGTTTACTTGCAATCAAAATACCACGCTATGTGATAACAGCGATATCTGTGAATATGGAATATAAAATCATCAAATCCAAGTACTCAGCTGCAGGATAATTTAAAGTTGCAATAGTGAAGTGGATAAATAAAACAGTACAAGTGAATATAATGCAATTTTAAATGAGAAGAGCAAATCTTCCTATGAGTAGTTCTGGCCTCAGAACTTTACATGTGTTTCTCTGTGAATGCTCCTTTAATATGAATCTGCCTTTCCAACCATACATATAAACACATAGATACATGCAAAGATATATTTGTATCATCCTGGCTGCCATTTATGTGCATGTGACTGTGATCCTATTAGTTAACATTATACAGCTATTTATCTATGGATAAAAATTCTGTTCAGCAGGTGCCACAGACTATTACGGAGGCTCTCCCAGGCTGTAGTTCCCACGTTTCTGCTGTCATGTGTAACGAGGCCAAGGCTGACTGTGGGACCAAGAACTGTTTGCACCACAGGATTGGAAATCTGGGAACTGGCGGAAAAAATGTCTCATACTCTTACCTACAATAGCTTGTTTCTGTTATTCAAGAAGCCTATAAGTAAAAGTTGACAGACACAGAAGCTGTAAAATTGTTTCACTTCAATAATCATATTTAGAAAGAGGGCTCTTACAGAGAGATAATAGGACTGGAGTTAATATAAATGTCTCCATATCAAAACTTTTGACTTGACAAGCAAGCTATTTTATATTTTGGAAGGTAATTCCATGCAGAACCAGTCTTGTGACAGCATATTCTTTGATCTGTAAGACTAGCGAGCTTCACTGAAACTCATTTTAACACTCCTAGCTAGGAATTTACCTTCATTGCACATCCAGGATAGAGGCATTTTGACCTGAAAATTATGAACAAGTCCAGGCAGTGCAGTGTGGCTCTTTATTTTGTGAAGATGGAAAATTCCCGATAATGTCAGTATTGGTTCATGATATTAAAATACAAACCCATCCATGTAGGTATATTTAAAAGCTTTTCTTGATGTCTTTATCCATCTGTCATCATTATACTGGATAATACTTGTTGCTAAAGCCTCATCTCTGGTGTAGGCTTTTATAAAACTGGGTTTAAATAAACACCTACATGTGTTCCAAGCTGGAACAAGGGAAGTTCCATGAATACAAGGAAAAACTTTTCCACTGTGAGGGTGACGGAGCACTGGAACAGGCTGCCCAGGGAGGTTGTGGAGTCTCCTTTTCTGGAGACATTCCTATGTGATTTAGTCTAGGTGATCCTGCTCTGGCAGACGGGTTGGACTAGATGATCTTTTGAGGTTCCTTCCAACTCCTAAAATTCTGTGATTCTGTGATGTGGGTCTCTTCAGTAAGGCATCTTTTCTCTATGCTAATACTCCAGTACTGGGTTCTTCCTTAAACTAAGCATCTTACTGTGGAGTAGCCCAGTAAAGGAAGGGCATCTTCTTCATGGTCTTGCAAATCTCTCTGTAGACTACTTTCACAAAGAAATAGGGTGTGCTGCATTTCTTTCAGAGTGAATTGGTTGTGTTTTTGGTATCATCTACATTACAAAATCACACCTTTAAAAATTCTTTCTTAGCAGAGGTAGTGGAAGTTGAACAGTGGATGCACACATTTGGTTTTGTAATAAAAAGGTATTAGAACGTCATCTTACATTTTTCTTTATGACAATCACCAAGTTTTACTTCAAAAATCTATTTATATTTTTTCATTTTTGCTTTCTTGTGGAGGATTAGCTGGTCACTGAGTGTCATAATAATAGGGCTAGCTGCCTCTGTCATCCTTTTTGGCCTTCCTGTGTGTGCCTCTTCAGGACAGAAACAGCTCTGAAGCAAGCTGTTTCCTCATTTGTGATTCTTTTCTGTGGTGTAGGTTCTTTACTGGGAGGGTGGTCGCTCACTGGAACAGGCTCCCCAGGGAAGTGGTCACAGCACCCAGCTTGAGTGAGTTCATGAAGCATCTGGACACTGCACTCAGTCCCATGCTCTGACTTGTCTGGCCCTGTGTGGAGCCAGAAGTTGGACTCAATAATCCTTAAGGGTTCCTTCCAACTCAGGAGATCCTGTGATTCTGTGATTCTATACTATAGTTTTCAGACTCACGTAACACGAGGCTGGAGCTGAATCCCATACCTGATTGTTTAAAACTATTGCCTGGGATTCACTTGAGATGTAAAGTTTATATATACTCAAAATATAATGAAATTTTTATGGGTTTTCGAGCTAAGATTTGTATTCTTTTAAAAAGATTGTTTTCTCCTTACAACTTAAAATAGATGGGAAAAAGGAATCTTTTTTTTCCCCTTTATTTATTTTTTTCTCACCTGAAGTCACATCTTGTGACATTTTGGGTTATGGACTTGTATCCAACCTTGAGTTTGTAGTTTATCATTAAACCTAACAGTTGACTCTGTGGATAATGCTAGTAGCTCTATGTTACTCTGTTCTACATCCCTGCCGTAATGATTTTGAAGGCAGTATAGTTGTAGAACTCAACAGATTATAAATAACCATTTTGTTCACCTTCTCTTCTTTTGATGTTGTTTTTATGTCCACTGGAGTTGTTTTAACATTGAACCCAGCTCTCCATCTTCAAACCTTGTCATGGTTTAACTCCAGCCAGTAACTAATCACCAGGCAGGCACTTGCTCACCCCTTCTCATAAGAGCATGGGCAGGAGAATGGAAAGAAACCAAACCTCCTGGGTTGAGATAAATACAGTTTAATAGGACAACAAAGAAAAAGAATAGCAATAATGGCAATAATGTGACGCACAAAAGCAGTTGCTCATTACATGCTAAAGGGGAAAAACCCAAGCTGATGCCCAGCTTGTTTCTGAGCAGTGATCGATCCTGCCTCCCAGCTACCTTCCGCACTGACATACAGCGCATAATGTTATCTGGTAGGGAGTACTCCCTTGGCCAGCCTGGGCCAGATGTTCTGGCTGTGCTCTCCCAGCTTCTTGAGCACCTGGCAGGGTCTGGGATGCTGGAAGGTCCATGACTTGGTATAGACACTACAACTACCAAGCAACAGCTAAAGGCATCGGTGCATTACCAGTGTTATTCTCATCCTAAATCCAAAACACAGTGCTGTACCAGCTACTGCAAGGAAAATTAACTCTCTCTCATCTGAAACCAGGACAAACCTGTATATGCAACACTTTGCTGTTACAGCAATCTTTGCGTGACATCTTCCCTTCATGTTTTTATTCACTGTGATGAGCAGTGCGATTAGCAATCCCTGGTGCGTTTAGACCTGAAATTCAGCATGTGGTTGGAGAGTTGCCAGGGACTGGTTTGAGCTGCAGGGTTGAGAATCAATGTGAACTGCCTGACTTAACTTGTGGAATGCCAGCTGGTTGTCCTTGGTCCTCCGTATGTGTTTTAATTGGGATTGCACCGAAATGTACACTTAAAATGGAAGATTTCTGATGTGAAGGTAATGTCCTTTCTGCTTAATCTGAAAAAGATGATGTCCCTTTTAAGTCTTTGAATTATCATAAACCTGATTTAGAATGTTTTCGGTTAAGAGATTTTATTCAGTTGGATCTGACTTTATTCCCTTCCTTTATGTTTCTTTTAAATCTTGATGTAATTAACAAAAGCTAATTTCTGACTATACAATTTTATTTACTCTCCAAAGTGAAAATGTTGTGCAGTTGTAGAAGATGAGATTGGGGATCATTCATATTCTGTATTTATGTAGACACAGAACATTTTAAAACAAGAGTTCTGAACAACTGCATTGCTGAATGTACAATTAAGATTTAGCATATGATCAGCACACGTGGATTTGTGCTTAAATTTCCCATTACTGTGCACTAAAACTGAGCAAAACCATAACAGATTGAGATCAGGCTACTTGAGATTTTTTTTTACACTCATCACTATTGAGTAATGTGCCCTGGCTACTAATAGCACCTTTGTGTATTGTGGGTTGCCACAGCTATGCTGTAATCCCATCAGCTACCATAAATCAAACATGGCTAGACACAATCAGAATTTACATAGAAGCTGTCCTGTTGCTTAAACGGTCTTTTAATTGAGTTGGGGATGTTGTGCTTCTGGCTGACTCAATTCTTCTTTTGCAACAGAATGAGATAAAAACCAAAGAAATAATTCACCACATCCTGTCTTAAAACAGTTTTATGTTTGGGAGATAATAAATATAGATGCTTAAATTTTGTGAAATTCCTGCATATAGTGTAAACTGTGTTTGTGTATAAGTGAATCCTCAACATCTAAAACTTCACTAATCCAAAATTGCTTCAAAATAATGTGAAATAATTAAGTCAGCATTGAAGTGCTATAAAAGTAATCACTCACCGTTACACAGTATAAATTGTATACTTCACATGGAATATAGTTTGTACTATTGTTCTTTAATGTAATTCTATTGCTGGATGCACAGAATTTATACTACATATTGTCTATTGAATATATATAGAGAATATACTATGAAAAGAAAGTCTTATGTTGTAATAAAATGTCCGAATAAATTACATACCGTATATATTTTCATATGGTGATGGGTAAGGATGGAAAATATATTTTAGACCAGAAATATATGACATCATGAAGTTTGATGACTGTGAGGTTCTAGGTTTTGTAATTTTTTCAGCTTGCAAATTTGATTTATAAAAAGATTAGCAGTGTTGCTAAAGTGATTTTCTGGAATGGGTAACACTAGAGTGTAGAGCGATATCTAAATATGTTAAAAACATCTCTGCTGAATAACAATTGGAAAACTACTATTGTATTTGATGGTTAAAAATAATACTGTTATTTTTTGTTTTTCGAATAGCAGTAGACATTTTTGGAAGAAAGGCAGTTTTAAAATGTACCCAGTGTTTCAGTTTTTTTTAAAGGCCTGTTAACAGGCATACCCTCAATGGACATAGAAAATAGCTACTTTTGTCACTAAGAACATAATAGAAGAGATGGAGTTGTGTGGCCCCGTACTTTCAAATGAATAATTTGCCAATTGAGATTTCAATTCAGGAGCTATTTCAACAATTCATGTGTTTGTGTGAATTTAAGTACACGATTATTTTTACTGACTCAAACCTAACATGTTTAAGCTCTTCATTGCCCAGCTTTTAAATACAGAGCTGGGAGATGGCAACATGTCATCTCTATCTGCAGCGGTATTAAATGTACAGAATGTTCAGTAGATAACAGATGTCCATATGAACATGCTTACAGAAGAAATGTTTAAAATTCATCGAAGAAAATCTAAATGGAGAAGTTGAATTAAATTCAGCACACCTATTTACTTGCAAGAGATTTAAATTTTGAGTAAATGAGTATGCGTTCGAGGTTTATAATTCATAAGAATGGAAATAAAACATAAGTGATAAGCAACGGTCTGGAGTTGGGTGTAGTAACCTTTCATTGTAAAAATATGACCCCTATTTACAACAAGAGGTTTTAATGGCTTTTCTCTGCTGTTTCTGTACGAAAAAAAATTTTAAAATTGCCTTCAGTAATCTTTTCCAAAGAATTTTCTAGAACATTTCAGTTAACAGAAGGTGCTCCAGACAGAGTTTACTTCTCAATGGTGTTAAGTGGAATTTCTGATAGAGATTTTGGGTAATCCTTTCCTCTCAAATGGTAAGCTGACCTCTGGTTTGCATGTCATTGTATACATTACAAGTAAACTGTAAATTATAGTTCCACGTGTAGTTCATAAAAAGCTGATCTGCTGAATGAAGTGTATACTGTTAGAGATCTGTGAGTAGTAACCTTCTTGGTGTATGGTTCAACTGATTGGGGTCACCTTCTCAACTAACACCTGTGTGAGGAATTCCTGGCTCTTTTGGAGAGCACTTCAACATAGGATGGCCTTGCACAACACACTCTCTGACAGGATTTTCCCTTCTCAGAAACAGAAATATTAGTAACAATAGTAACAGACCAGTAAGCTTTTCCATCATCTCTTGAATGTCCTTGAAATAACTGGTTTGAGGACCAAACCTTAGATTACTTAAATGTAGATCCAAGTTAAATTAAAAACAGCTTGCTTTCCAGACTGGTAAGAGCTCTTCAGGTAGGCTTTTGAATCTTCCTGAGGCTGGAGGTCTGGAAAATCTCCCCTGTGGGAGCCTTTCAGGCTGTATTTTGGGAATTTCATTGTACCACATACTGGCTTCAGGAGAAATTTGTCTGTTGAAACTGTCTGCCCATTACGGCATGTTCCCACTTGCCCCCTAAACATAGGCTATTAAAACTGTTCATTGGATACTGTTGTTGAAATGACACAGGTTAAAATAAGCTGCCGGGAAAGATTCCCCTGGATGTTTTGATTTTTTTTTTTTTTATTTTTAAAGATCCACTTAAACATTTGCTTTTTTAAAGAAACATTCAGGAATAAATACTTTCAGCAAGTATCTCACCTCAATCGACAAGTTGCTTATTAATGTAAGGCAATAATTCATGGAGTATCCGGAATCACTTGCTCAGAATGCAAAAGCAACAGAATGAAGTTGGTGTTTCTCTAAACCAGATTTATAAACATTGTGTGGTTCCTTGTCAGACCGTTTTAGGAGAGTCACATTTTTCCTGTATTTTTTTTTTTTTAATTTCTGCCAACAAACTGATATTTAATTACCTTTCAAATGTTTTTTGACATCAGAAGATAGTATTTGCCAAGTAAATTATGTAAAAAGAGAGAGAATCATTTGCCATGGACTTTTTACTGGCTGAGAAGCAAACTGCCTTTTCTATGGTGTTGTGGTGAATTTATGTCATTTTGTTAAACGATTTCTAGGGTAGAATAAAAGCATCTGGAGGAAATAATCTCAGAGAAAAGCCCAAGGGATAATCTTCAGGTGCAGTGAGATAATTAGAGCTTTAGCTGTATAGGCTGTTTGAAGTGTGATTCTATGCCCAGTGTAGTCAATGGGAAAAACCTGAAATGGTGTCCACAGACATTGATTCAAAGCTTTGAGCTGGCAGAAGCAGCAAGCCAATTTCTTGCAACTGTTCTGTATCAAAAAAGCTACATTTTTTCCATCAAACAATTTTATAAATTCAGATTTTCTTCCCAAGCTGGAATCCATCTCTTAAAGCTGGGCTCAGGACCAAAGAATGTTGTCTGACCTTTGCTGCTTTCTTCTGTGGCTAGAAACATTCTATTGCAGGGAAACGCTACCCAAATCCCCAGAAAGAAGCCCTCTATATATATAAAATTAGCAATTGTCTCTTCCTGTGTCAGACCAGGCAACAAGATACTCCAGACAGCAGAGTCCCTGTGTAATAGTTGATTTTATGTCCTTTTGTGAGAGCAGATCCACTCTCCAGTAGATGGGCCTACTAAGCTGGCCATGCTGTTCATGTGAAATAGCTCTACTGAGCCTTTGTGTTTTAGGTGGGCTGCTGGCCATGTTAAAAATGAGGTGCCTGGTGGGCTACTGAGAGACTTATACTGTGCTTCTAAATATTCTTAGAGGCAGAAGCGTGGAACGTGGAGAGTCCATGTAGCATGTGGCAGAAAACCTCTTCACTGAATCCTATTTCACTGCAAATCTGGTTCCTGCTTTGAGCCTGTAGATGGTAGCTGTGGATCTGAATTCGCTTCTGGACCAGAGAAGTGGCTTAAGGATTTCTGTATGGGCTGTGGAGTACATACATAGAATTTGTGTGCTGATTGGGTGCCACCATCAAGTAGTTGTGTGCCAAACAGGCAAGAGTCTTCTCAGTGCTACAAGGGAATTCGGCTGAATTTTCTGTAGGAGCCTGTCAGCAAAGCTTCCCCCGGTTTCAGGTAGATCAGCATCACTGCCTGTTCTTTTGCAGCAGCACCTGCATGTTTTGGCTGCAGCTCATTCATTCTCATTTCTAGTAGATTATTTGGTCAAAAACTGTGTTATCTGGGGAAATGCTGAGTGAGCAAGTGCTTCCTCCCATCTATCCCTTCACTCTAAACCCTGAGGAGCTTGTTCCTTTCAGTGTGGTGTCCTTTCAAGGGACAAAAGTCAAAAGTAGAGTTCACCTTACTAATATCTCACTTCTGCTGTGCTTGCATCCCAAACCTTCTCTCAAGAGTAGAGGTCAGTGTTTGTTCCCCATATTAATTCTGGGAAATGTCAAGTGACGAAAACATTTTTTGTACTATTTCTCTCTGCTTCCCATGTATGTATGCTTACAAGGTACATGGGGCTTACCTATGCCCTTTGGTCGATGGATCAGACTCTGCAGAGTCAAAACAGTTGCTTTTTTGTTCTGTGTGTTAAAGAAAACATTTAGAACTGTCCTTTTGGTGTCAGGTTTCCAAAAGGGGACAAGAATGTCTTCAGTTAACTGTTTTTGGCACACTAGTGATTTTGGTAGCCTTTAAATAAGTGATTGAAAAGCAATCACAAATTGTGTAATACTGGGTACTGCTGGGCTGCTTCTCTTTCCAGTAACTGAGATTTCTTCTAAATGCTGTTGGGCAACAGCTCCAGAAAATTGCTTGTATGCTTGCCGTAATAGACTTATTTTCACAGTTGTAGAAATAGACTTGCTGTGGGATCACCCTGACTAGGAGGAAAGGCAGGGTTTGTTAAGGCCAGGTGAGAGAGTACATCACCCAGTGGTGAACACAGCTTGGAAAGGGACCTCTTGGGTCATTGCATTTTGTGTTTGACTGCAAGCCATATCAGCAACTCATCAAATGCCAGTTTGAATGCGGCTAGAGTCTTCTCCTTCTAGTATTCCTACCAGGAAATGTTGTGGATTCAGAATTTCTTGACAGAATCATGTGGAGTCTGATAGGATTCTTTGTTTCTCAAAGTTCATTATCACGTTGAATGTTAAATTTTTTATTAAATGAAGACATTTCTTCTAAAGCATGTGATTTATAAAGTATTGTGTATGCAATTTTGATTTTTCTTCCATAAGTAATGTATCCTGACCGGTAGAGGAATCAGTGAGCTGTCTATGAACCAATAGCTGTTTAGTACTTGGACTCAATGTCAATCATTGATCTGTGAGGAATGGGCAGGGAGGAAATGTGCAAATGAGAAAGACTGAACCTGGAGACCTTATGTGGTAATTCACTGGTTTGAAGTGAAAACCTTTGAGTTGGTGCCAGGCCTTAGGTCTGGAGCAGAAGGGAGGAGCAAGTCAGAAAAAAAGGGCCCTTAGAGCTTAAGGAAAAGCGTGACAGTTTAGGAATGACTTGATAACCTATTTCCTTCTGCGACCACTAGCTACTTAAAAAACAATAAAGAAAAAATACTGATGTCTTATTTTTATCACTTAGCATTAGATGTCACAATTTGGA
Source organism: Heliornis fulica (assembly GCA_013399135.1). Taxonomy (NCBI): domain Eukaryota; kingdom Metazoa; phylum Chordata; class Aves; order Gruiformes; family Heliornithidae; genus Heliornis; species Heliornis fulica. The sequence continues at coordinate 305,236 of VXBZ01008816.1, read as the reverse complement.
TCCAGAAGTAACAATAACTGTTACTGTCAGTCATGTTGTTTCTATTTTGTGGGTTACTGAATACTGTTTTAAGTGTATATTGGCTTTTTCAAACTATGTCAGTTTCATGCACTTCCTCAAATACATTGTTTCCTTTTCTTTCATGTACTGATAGAGGCCATGGTCAGCTTTACTACAGGCAGTTCTTTCCCACAGCTGGGTTGTAGAAAATCCAAGTTGCAACTAGGGAGCTACATTCATTTGTAAAACCTGGTGCTTCATCAAGGGCAGAACCTTGCAGGTATTGTGTAAAGGAAGAGAGTCAGATGAATAAAAGCATTCATTTACACTATATTATCTGAGACTTTGTAAGAGATGTAAACCCTCTTGCTTCAGCACACAATGCAGCTCCTGACTGACAGGGATGGAAGGGCAGAAGGGATGGAGAAGCTAACTAAAAACCGTGAGAATCTTGTGCTGTGAGGTTTTTGCAGCTGTTCATTCCCAGTTCTACTGTTCATTCAGTGCTGCTTACAGAAGCATTTCGGTAAAGTGAGATGCAGGATTTACATGGTCATCAGAGGGGGACGAGGGCAAAATTCTAGGTGCAAAGCCAGTTTAAGATATTTGTTAGGGTATCACTGTACCCTTCCAGACAAGATTAAGATTGGTTCATACCAAACTTACTATGGTCACAAAGATAATTGTTAACACCATAGCTGCTCTTGGTAAAAAGACAGTGTTGCCCTTTTGTAGATGACACACATCCCCTACGTACTTCTCTGTAAAACAAGAGTTGAACGTGTTTCAGTCATTGTCAGTATGACATGAGTATGGAATTGTTCCTGCAACAGTGGAAGGAATCTTATGTCTCTTGGGAAATGCCTTGAGGATTCACTCATTGTCAGCCCAGGCAGCTAAGACTGGGTATCACCTTGCTTATTAGCACTTCTGAAGCAAGTCATGGGAAAGGTGATAGGTGCAGATACAAGATTTCTTCTTGCCTGGGTGGAAGTATACAAATAAGAGGTTTTCTGGCAGAAGATGGAGAAATGGGAGAAGAGACTGGAATGGGAAGGATTCCAGTGATACGTTTGGGTTACAGGAGAAATACTGCATCTTGTTATTTGGGCTTTTCTCTGATGAAGGGTACCCTAGGAGATAGGGCATGTGTGAAAACCATAGTCCTCAGACAGAAAAACTACTGGTTTACTAACTAGACCATATAATGTGTGAGAAAATTCTAAAGTTGGTTGAAGTGTAAAGTAGATGTGTGCCTGCTTCTTACTTCTCTTTAAATCATCATTATACTTGAAAATAAATGTTTTAACTGTGCAAACCGGTGCTTAGATTTAGAAAATTTGTATGCTTGTTTCACTTTAGGCTGATTTAAGGCTGATTTGAAAATATCTAACATCAATATTGTCACTGTTGCTTGTAATAGTAGGTACTGGAGTACCATGTCAGTATAGTATCCAGCGCCCAAATTCAAGAGCATAAAAAAGCGATGTTTGTCCCCTTAAATGACATTGGATAGTTTTTGATTCATTGACTTGGGACAGGTGTCCTCCAGTGATCAGTGATGATAAGGGAAAGTCTTTGCCTTGTGGTCAGTAATGTCTGCGTCAGTAATGTCTGGGAATGTCCGCACTCCAAAGCATATTGAGCCTTCCCTTGTGATTTCTGTGAGATACATCTCAAGCATAAGTGAACTGTAATAGAAACATGTACATGTAGGAGAGAGGGGGACGGAGCGAGACAAAGAGAGATCTGCAGTGCAGGAACAAAGCAGAACTCCTAGGTTGCTGCAGGCCCTAGGGACCCAATTGCATCAGTTTACGTTTCCTAAGCTTGCTTTGCAGAGAAAACAGTTTGGTTTTTGTTTTTCTTTTTCAAAACTATAAATGGAAGTACTTTTTCTTTGCCTCACAGATTAGTGTTGTTGACAAAGTACTCATAAGTTGCCTCCAGGTTGTTGCTGAAAGTTGAAAGCCACTGGCAATTTTGATTGTTAGTGGATGGAACTGTTTAAAGAAAAAAGAAAGAAGAGAAAAGGCAGAGAAAGTAAAAAAATGGAGAATTTCCTAGGGGATTGTTTTAAAATGCTATCTCCATGCTTTGCACCTGCTGAGAAATTAGGACTTCCATCCTCAGTTTCCTATGTCTACTTGCTGTCAGTGCTGGTTTTGGCAACCTCTGAGCAAACAGCATGGAACAGCTTTGATTCTGTTTCTTCTCCCCTCCTTCCCATCTGTTGCTTCACTGTGTATCATAAAGTATGCCAGCCTTCTTGTGCTGGGAGTGAGATCAAGGAGAGGCTCCTCAGCAAATGCTGCTGGAGTCTGAGGCCCTTATAATTGGGATTTTCTACAGTATACCAGGTAGCAGCTGAGGATCAATGCAAACAGAGCAGGGAGCGATGCTCAGAGCCTTTGTGGTGGTGTGAGCGGGTTGCTGAGGAAAAAAGGCTGGTCCTGTGAGATTCTTGCAGTCTCCTTGTAAGGCAGTAAGAGCATTAGGGATATTTTTGTTGTTTTCTTTGAGGCTGGTACCTCTCAGGAATCAGTCTTAGGGTAAAAGTTATGCAGCCAGTGCTAGATGTGTAGTTTTGTCCAGTGTATCACAGAATCACTAGGTTGGAGAAGACCATTAAGATCATCTACTCCAACCATACCTGTCCTCTCCTAAACCATATGCCTGAGCATGTCATCTATCAGTCCTTTAAATACATCCAGGGGTGGTGACTCAACCCCCTCCCTGGGCAGCCTGTTCCACATCCTGACAAGTCTTTTAGCGAAGAATTTCTTCCTAGCATATAATCCGAACCTGCTCTTGTGCAGTTTAAGGCCATTTCCCCTTCTCCTGTCACCTGTCACTTGGCTGAAGAGACTGTAACCCACCTCTCTATAACCTCCTTTCAAGTAACTGTAGGTAGTGATAAGGTCCTGAGAGTGAATCAGTGGTCAGATGTGAGCCAATTCAAGGGTTCTGCCTTTCCTGGGAACCAGTGCCAACAATGGGTGACCAGAGAATACAGGAGATGTGACTCTTCCTTCATTAGCTGCCTAGTCATGATTTGTAAAGTGTGATTATGAAATTCTTCTTGTAGCACATGAATTTAAAGGGTTTATTAAAACTGCCATTTTTGCAGAAAAACTGCTCTGGAGAACAAAGGTTCCAGTCCTGTTTATAGGAGTTTCAAGAGCTAGTTGATAAGCTAATTATTGAGAGTTCATAACTCATATAGTACATGAACACAGCTCTTAAAATTTGGTTATAATTTTCAGCAATGAAGAGTGATTCTTTTCCCCTGTTGTAACATTCTCTTATGAACAATTTTTTTTAACTTGGACAAAACCAATAATATCCTTTTTCATTCCTGAAAAGGAGGCTAGCAACAAAGAAAAGTGCATTTGCAACACTGAAATGATAGTCGGAGAGAAGGAATTTAAAATTAAAAAAAAAAAATACTTGTTGCTTTTTTTTCTCCTTTCTTTCTAGTCTTCCCTACTTTTGTCCCAACCTAGTTTGATTTTGAGAGTATGAAATATGTTCTTAAGGGTGCTCTTCATGGAGAGTTTACTAAAAGGAAAAATAAAACTGTAAATGAATTCATGATGAACTGTGGTTCATAAAGTCCTGCACGGGACAGTACTACATATGATGCTCATTGGAAGTGGTAGGAGATTGGTTTGGAACAGATAAAATGCTTTTTTACAGAGTCGCTATTGAAGTACAGAAGAGAATTTTTGATTAATTTGTTCCATTAAGACTTAAGAAGGAAGTTGCCATCTTGTTTCCTGTTTCTGGAACTGGTAGCATAGTTACTGCAAATTTAATTTTTAATATTTTGATGGTACACTAGTGTCTTCTAACACTGGCTTTGTTGGTTCCTGGAGGTGCAGATGATGCTTTTACATGCTTGTTTATCTCTGACTGTACCTCTGCCTGATATACTTGTGAAATAAAAAGGAAATGAACAACTCCTGTAGTTTCCAAAACTGTCATGCTAAAATAAATCACAAGTATAATTTGGGAAACTTGTCAAACTGTAATTAGGATTAGTTTTATTGAAGACTGTGTTGTGGTGGTTACTAAGCAAAAGATAGAATATAATTAATGACAGCCACTTCAAGTCACCTCGTATTATATGCCTTTTAACTGTTGATTTATTGATGCAGAAATTACAATGAGATGGCAGTGCCTGCCATTTCAGCATATTTGGGTGAGCCAATCACCTCCAACGTATTTCCTTTGTGGGCCAGTAGACGCAGTGCTGCATCAGGTGGCTTCCTTGCCAAGGGAAGATAGATGTAGCCTGGAACTGTGCAGGCAACTGCTGCTTCGAATATGTGTGAAGTTGGTGTTTTTTCTGAGCACTCTGACTTAATCCTTTCAGCTTGACCAGCAGCAGCTTTGTTCATATACAAATCTCACATAGAGAATCAAAGAAAAGCACATTGCAACAGGACCACCCTTTTAGACATGTTGTATTACAAGGAAGAGGAAAGATCAGTGGTCCTCCTTCAAACCAAATAACACACAGACTCCTGGAAATTCAATAGTAGTAGAAAAAAACAAGCAGACCTCAACAGAATGTGAATATCTGTGTGAAGTCTTATGAAGTGGCAGGTAATCACATTTTTATGTCATCATCAGTGTGTGTGTGTGGTGGTTTGACCCTGGCTGCAGGCCAGACTCCCACCAAAGTCGCTCTGTCACTCCCCTCTTAGCTGGACAGGATACAAAATACATGTTGAGAGGCTTTGGAGTTGAGATAAGGACAGGGAGAGATCATTCCGCAAATAGCATCATGGGCAAAACAGACTCAACACAGAAGAAAGGCAAGAAAACTCTAATTTATTACACTACACATAGAGAGAAAATAGAATTGGATAAAGAGAAGTACAAACAGCTCTTAAAACACCCCCACCCACCCCTCCCTTCTTAGCAGACTTCACTTTAGTCATGATTTTCTCCTCTCCAGGATGGCACAGGGGAAAGCAGGGGTGGGAATAGGGAATGGAGGCTTCAGTCTTTGGTCAGTTCCTCATGAGTTGTTTTCCTTCTTGCGGGGGGCCGCATTTTTCACACTCTTCCCATGTGCCAGCCTTGTCAGTAACAGGATTTGGGTGTTTGGCCTTGGGAATCCAGCTGGGACTTATTTTGTGGGATCCTTAAGAAACTTTCTGGCCATTTCTTAAAGAAGCCACATTGCAAACCCTCCACTGTGTGCAACCTTCTATCTCAAATCTGATCAGATATATATTTCTGTGGTTTTCTGATATCTTGTGTTGAAGGAAGAGGGACAGAAAATTTATCAGATTGTCAAAAAAACAATTGAATAAATGAATCTAGTTGCATTCAGTTGCAGATGACTACTTAATAGTCTTCCAGTTCAGAACAAACACCAAAATGGTTCCCATTTGCTTGCAGACCTTAAGCACAAAAGGTGAAAGCCTCAGAAGTTGCAAAGAAATCAGAGGAGACCAAGAGGTACCTGGAAATGATTTAAACATAATTTCCCATATGAACCTGGTAAGGTGTTCATAGCTCATTCAGTGGGTGAGATCAGAAAAAATACAACTGACCTGTGCCAGTGTGACCTAGAGAAAAGTTCCTGGTGTGTCACTGTGGTACATTAGCAGGGCAGCAGAAAGATGCAGTTACTGATACTGCATAATAATGGCTGATAAAGCTGTACATGGCTAATTCCTTTGTGTATGTGATTATATACACCCAGAGGGGTCTTGAGGATTGATGACACCACTACTTTTCTTTTCTTGTGGAATCATACAAGGTTCAGTTCCCTCTTAAGTTCTCTCTTTAGTCTCTTCCAGCATCCAAACATAGTAAATTGTGGTAGTGGGACTACACCTAAGAATGTGAAAGGCAGTAGCTTGATATGAGCATAAAGGAAATGAAGGGTTTTGAACAAGAATCATTAAAGTACTAGAAGAAGGGAGGAGTTAAATAATATGAGCTGGGAGATATATGCTAGAATTGACAATGTAAGTTGTGAGAGGCCAGAATGACTGGAGAAGCTTTAATTTACTTCAGGCCAAGTGGGGGGGTCATAAGAGAGATTTCATTTGTCTGGAAACGTGCTCCCTTAACTGATTGAATCATTATTATTCTGTTCAGATTGCATTCTGATGCAAGTCAGTACATGTCTCTGATATTTAAAAAAAAAACCACTCCAGACGTGCATTCCCTAGGCGTGACAGCTTTTGCCATGTCAGAGGGATTACTACTGTAAAGACTAAAGAAAAACATTCTGTGAAAACGTTTTTAATAATGAAGAGTCCCTTTCCTT
>VXBZ01008816.1:139570-298649 GCA_013399135.1 Heliornis fulica | reverse complement strand
CCCCCTCCTCATTAGTTGCTAGAATATTTTTATATGATCCATGCATTTTTATGTATTATGCATTGTATACAATTAATTCATTGTGTTTGGACATTTTTTTTCAAATGAAGGTTACTCATACAATTATTACACATACTAATTTATTCAAAATTATGAGAGAATGTGGGAAAGAAGATTACTAATCTTTTTTTTTCTGATGCTTCTTAAGTTTTCTATTGGTTAATTCAAGTGCTGAAGTTTGAAAGGACAGATTACAGTCTTGTTCTTTGCAATTTGTCAAGCATGTTTCTCCATTCACTGAACTTCTTGTTATCACAGTAACACTGAATCACAGAACTGTTTAGGTTGGAAAAGACCTTGAATATCATCACATCTAACAGTTAACCTAGCAGTACCACGTTCACCAATAAACCATGTCCTGAAGCAGCACATCTATGCATCTTTTAAATACCTCCAGGGATGGTGGTATCACCACCTGGATAACCACTTCCCTGGGCAGCTTGATCTAGAGTTTGACAACCCTTTTCAGTGAAAATGTTTTTCCTAATCTCCAATCTAAAGGTCCCCTGGTAAAATTTGAGGCTGTTTCCTCTTGTCCCAATGCTTGTTACTTGGGAGAGGAGACCAACACTCACCAAGCTCTAACTTCCTTTTAGGTAGTTCTAGTGAGTGATAAGATCTCCCCTCAGCCTTCTCTAGGCTAAACAACCCCAGTTCCCTCAGCACTTCTCTTCAGACTTGTGCTCTAGACCCTTGACCAGCTTTGTTGGTCTTCTTTGGACATGCTGCACTCCTCAATGTCTTTCTTGTAGTGAGGGGCCCAAACCTAAACGTGATTTTCAGGGTTCCATATAAAATGTTACATCACTGCTGAGATCTGTTGACCGACAACCTTGGGTCCTTTTCCACTGGGAAGCTTTCCAGCCACTCTGACTCAAGGCTGTAGTGTTCCCTGGGGTTGTTGTGACTCAGTTGCAGGACCCAGCTCTGAGCCTTGTGGAAATTCATACATTTGGCCTTGGCCTATCAATCTAGCCTGTCCAGATCCCTCTCTAGAGCCTTCCTGCCCTCAAGCAGATCAGTACCCCTGCCCAGCCTGGTGTTTTCTGCAAAGTTACTGAAGGTGCACTTGATACCCTTGTCCAGGTAATCAATGAAAGTGTTGAAGAGAACTGCTCCCAGTTCACTTCCAAGTGAAACAGTAGTTTCTTGTGCTGTGTGTATACCTGTGGCAGGAGACAAAAGTGCCTTTTGATAAACATGTTTCATTTTTTTCTTGCTGGCAGGGTAGCTGGTATTTTTGAAGCCACTAGTAATTTGTCTCTGGGGATGACTATCTTTGGTCATTACTGTAATACCTGCAAGCTGACATCAAGCTAAACTCCCAAAGCAGAGAAGACAGCAAGGAATGTTCTGAGATCATGTATGGTAATGCAAAGTGCAGTACCTTTCTTGTCATCTTTGAAGAAGGATACATTGTATTTCTTTTAAACAGCTCTTGAAGCTTTGAAAAAGAAGAAAATTTGGATTGGAATATCCATAAAGAACTAGTCACAGCTGTGGATTTTGTTTCAGATAGCCAGAGGAAGTTCAGCACCTTTGAAGGTATTAAACAAAACCAACCTTGCTTGTTTTAGCTCTGTTTGAAAGGCAGACGGGGGAAAAATATCAATGTTTGCTAAATGAGAGAGAACAAAATTGACTTTAAGAGTAAAATATCTTCTTGGGGAGTATCAGAATAATAGCATGAGAAAACAAAGCAAACTGTTCTCTCATGGAAATACTGTAATGTGTCTTTTATTAAGTAAAGCCATGAGACAAGGAGACAGTTCCTTCACTAATATGATTTTCATTGTTTAATTTAAACCAGTAGATTTTTAATGCTTGCACCAAGGAAGAGTGTCGTCCCCCCTGCCCTCTTTGTTTATCTTTCTCTGCATCTCTCATTTCATTCTCAGATGTCAGTGAAGTGTTAGGCTTTGATCTTCCACGTAGTTAATAATTTGCATTAACCAAATCCTTGGTCATTTGTAATCTGATTTACATTTGAACCAATACTGTTATACATTGTTCCAGCACTGAAAAGGGACCAGGAACTATATGAAAAAACTGTTTCAACTGATGTCTTCAGTGTAAAGAACTTGCTTCATGGACTTCAGTGTGAATCTTGCGTACTTTCAGTGCAGGTGATTTGATGATTTTGAGTACTTGCTTACTAAGCCAACGCAGGACTGTAATGTCCTCTTCATGGTGTTACTAAGACTTTTAGGAAACATCTTTATGGTGCACATTGAATTATCTGTGTAGTCTGAACTGTGTTGATAAGAGCCAAAACAATGAACTTTTCTAGTTTCAAGGAGTATTAGGTCTTGGTCCCAAACCATTTGTTCTTTTTTGGCCTTTCACTGCACTGAAGATCTAGCAGGTTATTCTGTTTAGCCTAATCGACTTTGCAATACTTATTTTGTGCACGTTATTTTTACATTTTCTGAAAAGACTGCATGATCTTTTCATGGTCTTCATCAAACATTACTGATGCAGCAAAACCTTTAATTGGATTCTTTTTCTTTTAAGTGGAATGATCAGAAATTGTTTTTTCTGTAAATAATAATGAAGCAAGATGGTATGGAAAAATTATGTCTCTAAAAGAGAAAAGTTGTCACAATAGAAACACTTTAAAATGAAAACTACATAATTTTAATGTAAATTATTCATAGGTTATCAAGTTTAGATGAGGTTTGTGAACCTAACTTTGTTATGGTTCTTTAATATAACTTTAATGTTTAAATCTATGATGCAGGGAATGAAATTCTACGCAAGGAAACCATTCTGATCTCTGTATAATTGGAAAAGTTTATGTATTCAGTGGGCTAGTAGTATTGAGAGCAGACATTTATCTCCATGGCTTTGTAATGCCAGAGTATTACATGGAGCATGGGCAAGATTGTACTCAAATAAGTTGTGCTGTGTTAGAAGGATGTGCTACATCTTGGGTGGGTTTTTTGCTACATCTCTTTCTTGTTACCAGTAAAAGTTCTGATGGGGAAGGTTCTCAGCTTGTTACTGAGCAGGTGCAATTGGTGGTACTGAATTTTTATCTGCTTTATGTTCACTTTACATGTCTTTTTTATGGCTTTTGCTAGTTCATCTTATTTAATTGCTGTTTTTTTTTTTTCCTTTAGCATATTTGACGCTTATGTGGTTATTGAATTATCTTTGTCACGACCTTTTGTCTGTATAGTTTGCTCTCAAATATAACTTAATGTAACACTGCTTTTTCAGTAATACTCAAGCTGTAGGTCTCCCAAGGTTTTATTAATTTCCAGAGTTCCTAAGAACTCTGCAGCCTGTCTGGCTACGTAAAGTTCTTCAGAAAGGCAGAGTGCTTGAACATCTGAAGTGTGGGCATCTCCACTTAATAACAATCAGTTTCTGGTTATTTCAGTGCTTCATGAACCTTCAGCTCCTTCAACTATTTGTACTTGAGCAGCAGAATAATTCACATTATTTTTATTTCCTCTTGTTCTTTGCATTGTAAATATCAAAAATCTTGTTTCGATGAGTCTGTGGAGTTGCAGATGTATCCTAACAAGGTGTCTTTAAGTAATTAAATCATGTATTCAAGATTAAACTTGTCTTCTTCTTTCATTTGTTCCCTCTTTTCTCCATCCCCTCAAAGTGTTTCTGACATTTGTATTCATAGTCTCTTCGGCAATATTTCCTCAGCTTCTGGGCCCTTGCTAAGAATTTTTCATTTCTTTGACTTGTTTCTCAGTTTGTCCCCGTGTTTCTTATCTATCTCAGCTGTGTCTCTCTAGCCTTCTGGCAATACCTTTCAGCTTTTCCCACTGCATTTCTTGGTACTCTGAGGCAGATCCTTTCAGTTCCATCAGCACTGAATCTTCATTTTGTCAGAAGTAATCTGGTCTTCCTGAGCTCAAGCTAGTACATTTCTGGTGTTCCAGGCTTCCTTCTTAGCTCTTTGGTCATCACCCCGATATTTCAGAAACATTGACAGAAGCTTAATATTTGTGTTCAGGGGGTGAATGCAGTACTAAGTTTTGTTTATTCTCTAGAGAGGAGGGAGCCAGGTGACATGGAAGAAGCAGCTCCAGTTCTGTCCATGTAGCTTTCAGAAAAAAAAAAAATACCTGTAGAAAAAGTAGGAATAATGTCTTTGTCTCTCTGCACTTATAGTTGCTGAGTACAGGAAAAAAAAAAAAACAACAACCAAGATTTCATTTGGACAAGAGTTCTGTGTTTATTTGAGATTATATTCTGAGTAAAACATGCACAATAAGAAGAAGATGTTTTACAATAAATGTATTAGTAAAAACATGCCAAATACTGTTATTTAAAACATAAATCAGATTTTTCAAAGTTTGAATCAGATTTTAAGCCTAAAATATTCTGGCTATTCTAAAAGCATTGATTACTTTATGAAAGCCTTCAGTTTTCTGGCAAGGCACAGGCCATATTTTCTCTGATAACATGACTCATGAGCAACAGACTTGGTGAGTTAGAGTTGGACAAGATGGTCTCCAGAGGTCCCTTCCAACCTCAACTGTTCTGTGATTTTGTTAGAGTACGGCACTGGTATCACGTTAAAGATATTCAAATAATTTACTTTTGTTTCCTGTCATACTGTTTCTGAATTGATTGTGGGATTACAGGGAGAACTCTTTGTCTGACTCACTACTTGTTGCCTTTTCGTGGGCATTTCAAATGTCTGTAAATGAGATTTCTCAGGAGTGCATGCAGTAGTTGCTGATACCCACCCCGCCCTATATTTAGTACCAGTTTGATTGCCTAATCCATTATTTCAAGGAATTTCAGTATCTTTTCTGTTTTCTACACATGATGATAATGCTGTCCTTGTGGTCTGCATTAACAGCTCTTCATACTTCCAGTACACTACTTCCATTTTATGCCCTTTATGATATTTTTTCTTCTGTTTAGGTTTAGCTTGGCTTTTTTTTTAGTCTTGCCAAAGTTGTCCAAAGCCTCTTGCCTCTCCCTTCCTGGTTTTTCCCAGGTGAAGTGTTACTGTGCAAAGTGTGGTTACTCTCTCTGTGCCATCGCAAGATTAATGCATGACCTTTTCAAATGGCATCTGCCAGAATTTTGCGTATTCATCTAACATAAAAATATTTGACATCAGTGGTCTCTCAAAATATCTCCCCTTATAGGTGATTTAAAAAAAAAGTTCCAGTTTTACATGTGTTCTTGCTTGTGCAAAAGCAAGGGAAGACACAAATTTTTTATTGCCTTACCCTGATTTCTGACTTGGAGAACCATGAGGCTGCAATGGTGCAAACCTGCTGCTGTCCCAAAAGTGGTTCATTACTGGTGTGGTAGCTTTACTCTTCTCAGATAGCCACCAATAACGAGCTGTATATATTTTATTCTATTTAGATAATGCAGGTAAAGACTGACACAGAATGTGAGCTCCATTGAAGGTCAGATTACACACTGAAAAATGCAAATGAATTACCAGAGGGAGGGAGAATGGTTTTTATCCTCTCATTGAAGTCATTGAAGTAATTGAAGTAAGGAGCTGCTTACTTACTTCCAGCCAGTTTAGTATGGAAGATAATTTCTAGTCTAACAAATACATATTTGCATATTTAAGGAAGTGAACAAGCACTATCAAGAAAAACGGACAGACTACGTCTCAAAAATGGGGGAAACAGAATGAATCAGGATGAAACACTGTGTTTAGATCCCAGGAAAGTTTCAAAGGTGAGACTGGTAAAAGCCTGTTGAGGTTAAACCAAGGGACGTGCAGGAATATGAAGATTTAAGAAGAGTGGAGGAGTGCACCTGGAAGTGCTCAGTGAGTTCAAGTCTTGCAGATGAATTCTTAGCCCAGAACTGAAAGATTTTTCAATGATAGGGAAAATATGAAACACAAGATGTTCACAAGGACTGGAGCTGTGGTTACCGCTTGTCACTGACAGCTGAAGACAGGTGGAAGTATGGATCAGTGTAAACACATGAAACATAGATTTTGTCTATTTGGTGGTAACTTTTGTAAGCATTTGTTAACAACGCTGCCTGTTTTAAAAGTCAGTGATAAAATCTGTTACTTATTTTTTACCTTAATTTGGCTTAAATGTTATTTAAGGGAACTAGCAAGGCATATTTTGTGCAAAAGTGTAGCAATTGCATACCCTAGGGCATTTATGTATTATAAAAGTATCCAGGACATACTAATAGGAGTTGGTGTTGCTGTCATCCTACTCCTGGTCAACAGCGTATACTCTGTTGCTGGAGGGAAGAGATTTAATCCATCACCTCTCCAGTATTTTTTACCCCATGCTGAAGAGCAGTCTCGCCTGTCCAGACTGTCACTGTGTGCAGCTCTGCTTATTCTCTGCGCTCTGCATGATTTTCTGTCTCAGGTTTCTTTTCTGGTGGGATATTGGATTATCAATCTTACTCATTGTGTCAGAGATCTGTCTGATATCTATAAACTTTATTCTGGTCTGGATGACTCCTGTTGTTTGTCAGGCTCTGCTTTTCCTTCTCCCCGAGTCTTATGGTAGTCTTTCATTGAAGTGCTTGTCCCAGGTCTGTCACAGTCTCTTCTGTTCTCAGCCATTGTTAGCTCCTTGCCAAACTTCAGTTTTTATCAGTCACCATTTTCTCTTCAGTGGGTCACTTTTCTTTTGTAACTTCAGATTAAAAGCATTTCTTTCTAGAGTTTTATTTTTATATGAAGTGCAGTAGTGTTCCATTTTTGTAAAACATTTTCATGACTGGATTCTACTCTGAGTTAATTGAAACTGTTTAACACTTCAAGTATATCTGAAGCGATAACTGTCAGAAATAAGGGTACTTTCTAATTGTTGTCTTTCTCTTCACTAGTACCTATTGCTTCCAGGTGCAGAATGAAGAACCGCATCTATCTCTTTCCCATTGTTTCCCATGCTCAGAGCGATTCTCAGCTCTGGTGGAGGTTTCAGCTACTCTAATTTTCCATCCTGCTTAGTTCTTTTAGTTCCTTTTATTTTTTTTTTCCCTGCTGGTAATGATATGGGACTCAGTAGTAACTTTGGGAGGTACTTTAAAAAGACTTTATTATGCTCTTTATTCAGAGATGATTCAGTCTACCAGGATGTGTGCTGAGCGGAGCCCACTGCTCAGCTCTCCAGCATCAGGCATGTGATGTCTAGAGGTTCAGGTCCCGGCACTGCATTTTACTGTGGCAAATCTGGAGCAAATGTGTAGAGATATTTTTTTCCCCTGCCACAGTCTTTCATGGCTGCTTTTTAACTGATTTTTCACCTGTGATGGGTAACTGCACAGCACATTGCTGGAAGCCTTTGCCCATGCTGACCCAGAACAGAATGGAGTAAATTCACTGAGTTCAATCTCTCTGAGCTGTCTGAGTGCACTGAGAAGTTCAGCTTTGAATTTCACATTTTGGTCCCACTGATCCATCCGGGTGCTCCTGGGAGCCTCTTAGAAAGTTGAATATGGATTCTGTGGCCAAACTTTAAGTGCTTGCATCCTCATGCACCTGTGGGGAGGTGAGAGTTGGCATGAGAACAGAATGAGCCCTCTGTTATTTGTGTTTCTCTAGAATTCAGGGTGATGGTGTTTTCTGAGATGTCACAAAAAGTTATTAGATTCTTGGTGTATTAAAGAAACTCGTGAATAGATAGGCACTGTCTTTTATCAGAATTGTTTAAGGGTGAGTGTCAGGAGGACGGAGCCAGGCTCTTCTCAGTGTTGGTCATTGACAGGACAAGGGGCAGTGGGTCCAAGCTGGAGCATAGGAAGTTCCATGTGAATACAAGGAAAAACATTTTCACTGTGAGGGTGACTGAGCACTGGAACAGACTGTCCAGAGAGGTTGTGGAGTCTCCTTCTCTGGAGACATTCAAGACCAATCTGGATGCTTTCCTGTGTGATTTAATCTAGGTGATCCTGCTCGGGCAGGGGGCTTGGACTATATGATCTTTCAAGGTCCCTTCGAACTCCTAACGTTCTGTGATTCTGTGATAACTTCTTTAACTCTTGAATTAAAAAAAATAACGAGAGGAGAACAAATAGTTTTATTAAGATAGTAAAAATCTGTCCTAATATATTATTATCCAAAGAATTTGCGTAAGAATGTATGTCAAGATTTTTTTTAGGGCTTAGAATAAACAGCAAGGCCTAAACCAAACGTCTCAGCAGCTATCCAAGACAGTCCGTACATATTTCTTCATCTTACTCTGGAGGAGAGGAGGAGACAAAAAGATATGGTCCCCACAAAAACGTTGCCTTCAGATGTAGTGTATGTCATTAATTATATTGTAATTTTATCTCCGTGTGGAGTATTATAGTACCTATATTTGAGATACTGGTAATGCGAAACACCTGCCCATCTTCCCCAAATTCCTATTTCTACTTTTGTTGCTAAACTTTTCCCCTCACCTCTGAATGCAGTCTCACTGTAAAGCAAATATAAAATAGGTATTTGGGGGTATATATAATGTTGTACTAATATAAACATTCATGTCTTTATTACAGTGATGCAAATCAGTTTTATATATGCCAGGTGAAGAGATTTATTCACCTCATTGTTACAGTCTGTAAGTAGTATGGATTTCTGGAGTTTTCTGTGTACTTGCACGTCGTTTTTGCAGTGCTGGGAAGCAGTACAGCAGTAGCACTTGATCATTTTCTTTGCAGCAGTGTTCATACTGGAAATGCTCTGTAATCAGTGGTGTGTTGTTTTCAGCCATAGAATCCTCATGCTCTATTAACCGTGGTGGTAGGAAAATGGCTCTTGGCAATTTTCCATCATGTCAGAGCTCTTAGTATTTACGTTAGAAATAGTGTTTATGAAGGCTTTTTTTTTTGCTTTTTCCTCTCTCCATATCTTTTGGTGTTGAGAGTTGAAATGTGTCTTCTCTGTTGATCTGTTCTGTATATCCTGTAAGGGATATACACACACAGTACTAGCCCTGTAAGTCAGTGTAACAGACACCCGAGTTGATTTCAAACTGTCTCTTTGTTTGTTTTGTGTAACTTTCTGTTCTATGTATGTCTGAGTGTAACGTATGTCTAAGTTTAGAGTACCCACCTTAGACAGCAGGCTGGGAAAAAAGGGTTTATATTTATACAGAAACTTTGTGAAAGACTTTTTTTTTTTTTTTTTTTTCTCCTTGTTTGTTACTGTGCATCAATTCAGAATGATCTGTCCAGGTATTATTTAAAAGAAAGGCATTGTTCATTTTGAGATCGATATGACCAAGATGATACATAATTCAGCTTCAATGGGCAATTGCATTCGTTTTTCACTTTAACAATGAACCATTTGATATACTTCGAAATAACAAAGCAATGATCTATAGATTTGGCTTAGGAAAATTGAAAACAGTTTAATAATATGCATGTCAAATAAAATCAGCGGGGTTCTATTTTATTTTCTTAAATTGGAAACTAGCCGTCACCCAGTGTCAAGGCTCAGTTCCTTGAAAAAATAGCAAAGTTTTTCTTTTCTTATGCTAAT
Source organism: Heliornis fulica (assembly GCA_013399135.1). NCBI lineage: Eukaryota > Metazoa > Chordata > Aves > Gruiformes > Heliornithidae > Heliornis > Heliornis fulica. Next base: position 289,141 of record VXBZ01008816.1, on the reverse strand, counting down.
GCTTATTCTCCTCCTTTATTTCTCTCCAGCTTAATTTCCTACATTTTTTTCCCCTCTTGGATCCCTTAGTGTTCACATTGCATTAAACATCTGCTATTTGTATCAAGCTCTCTGGATATCCATCCATTGTTTATGTTGGTTAATGTTAAGTAATACTTTGTACAGCAATAAGAAGTAATAAAAAGCCCAGCAATAAACTGCTGTGTGTCAGTGATTTCTCCTCAGGGTCTGCAACCAGCCATTTGATTTGACTGAAATAATGGCAAACAGTTTCAGACCTTTGTATCATCTCTGCAGGCTAGCGGCCGTGTGGGTTGGTAAGCGTCATGCCAACAGAAGAGTTTTGGTAGTGCAGTCCCAGAGATGGGTGCCAGAATAAGCATTTGGGTAAACGGAATCACAGAATATTAGGAGCTGGAAGAGACCTCGAAAGATCACTCAATTCAAACCCCCTGCCTGAGCAGGATCATCTAGACTATATCACATAGGAACGTGTCCAGATTGGTCTTGAATGTCTCCACAACCTCTCTGGGCAGCCTGTTCCAGTAATCCGTCACCCTCACCATGAAAAAGTTCCTCCTTATATTAAGATGGAACTTTCTATGTTCCAGTTTGGAACCATTTCCTCGTGTCCTATCACTGTCCATCACTGAGAAGAGCCTGGATCCATCCTCCTGACACTCACCCTTTACATATTTATAAACATTAATGAGGTCACCCCTTAGTCTCCTCTTCTCCAAGCTGAAGAGACCCAGCTCCCTTGTGTTAGTCCAGGAGCTTCTGTCGAGCTGTCATCCAGGATGGCTGTGACTTTTGTGTATTTGAATACTTGGTGTATAGTAAGAGATGATAGCAGAATACTATTATGGAATAGTTTATATAAAAGTAATAGTTAAAAAGAAAGCTAATTTATGGTACCTAGGTCCTAAGTGCCAAAAGTGAGATACCTTGGTGGTTTAGTTTTCAGGAAACATGTAATTAGTATTTTCTGAAAATCAGGCATTTCAAAGTGTCTCATGGTGAACATTCAGATCCATCAGCGGTGTTTCATTCTGGTGGTGCAGGTATTTGGAGACTTTCATGTCTCCAAGCCCTGGGATGTTGGCCTTTTTGTTTGTTTGGTTTTGGGTTTGGGTTTGTTTGTTTTGCTTGTTTTGGGTGTGGAGTTTTTTTTTTTTTATTGTTTTCTTTTCCCCCCCCAGAATAACTTAAGTAATTGGAAGGATAGAAGTTGATACAATGAGTAATTAAAAGGATGGAAGTTCATACAATGAGAACTTGGTTTTTTTCATCAAAAAGTCCTCTGTCATATACCAAGCAAACAGTGCTGAAAAGAAAGTTTTCCTGTAGCCAGTGTAGATATTTCTTGTAAGTACTGTTGTCAGTAGAGATTTAACAGTAGAAAATATGGAGACTACTCACACTAGCTACTGTATAACAATGTATTTTAACCAGAGCTGTCACATTTTGTAGTTGGCTTGTTCCTTAAAATCTGCATAAATCATTAAATGGTGTTTTGTTGCAGAAAAGCATCTTTTACTTATTCTTAGTAAAAGAAATGGTTTTGAACCAAGGAATCTGAGTGGCAGAAATGTAAAACTTTTTAATAAATAGTTCTTGTTTTTTTTTACAACAACATTCATTTAGGAAATTGCACAAGACCTTTAGAGAGATTTAATAAAACTATTGATTGCATTTTGCAGCATTAGGAAAAGGCAAAACTGTATTTGGGGTTTTCATTTATCAAGACTAAGATAAACAGATATTAGCCCATGCTTTCTCTTAATTTGTTGAAATTGTAAAAAAAGGTGCAATACCTGGTAGCAAGAAATTTATACTGGAAAACTGAAGAAATTGTTGAAAATAATGTTGTGAGAAGTATGTGGGAAGATTCATATTATTTCTGTAGTGTCATTTTTTAATAAAAGTAGGGATTATAAGGGAAAAGCATGGAGCTCGTGGAATGAAGAGTTGATATCTGTGTGTGTCCTGGTTTTAATAAGGTAAAATACATGCGTACAGTTGCTTGGCTGAAAATTCTTGTTTCTTACTGTACAAGTTGCGGTGTGTCAGGGCTGTCAGATATTTTAGGAGACTTATGAGGTATTAAACAGAAATTTGCAGAATTTGTTCATGTGTTTATTTATTTATTCCCTCTTCCCTCTAGTAGGTGCTTTTTATCTTCCACCAAGAGCATCAGAAATTTAATACTGGCCTATGTTTTGCGGTATCAGTTACTTTTCAGTTGCATTTCAACCAGCAGCTAAACCAAATCAAATCTCAGTGTTAGGAAACGCCTTCCTGCGTGTGGATGTCTGGCTTACTGTGTTTATACACATACTCCCAAGTATAGTAGTAAAGTTGTGTGTTTGCCATACCAGTATCCCCCTTGAACTTCAAACCAAAGTGGTTAAACAAAGTGGAATGATAGTGTTGAAAATGTTCTATGAGGGTTGTAAAAGAGCAAGATGATGAAGGAAGGTGAGGGTGGGAAAGGCCTAAAGCCAGGGTACTCTGCATGACAGTTGGATCTTGTTTTGCATTTAATCTTATTTAGTTCTAATGCTTATTTAGTTCTCACCCAAAGCAAGAGTGATGTTCCCAGTTGTGTGGTTTGGGAAATATAATGAGTTTTAAGGGTGTCTAGAAGTTACTATAACTCAGTGGGGGGAAAGGATAAGCAGTATAATTTGTTCAAATTACACGGATATTAAGCTCATAAAGTTAAAAAAACATTGAATGAAGATTCTTTTTGTGACTAACTTAGGTGTTAAATTGCTAATTTCTGTTTTCCACTGTGATGATACTTGCTAATACTGTCAGACAATTATATTTTGATGTAAGCTCACATAATTACGATGCCTTAATTAAACATTTGGAAATAAAATAAGCTGTTGAGCTATGTACAGTTTTTGTAACTTGAAATGTTTTGCATGAGTTCCACACTGAAATAGGTTTAAAAAACATCCGAACACTGTCCTTGAATTCGAATAATTGTGCCAGTATAGTATGGCAGTGCGAAGTTCCAACACGTTTTTGTCCTGATGGCTTTTCTGGTGATTTTATTTTAGCTGTATAGTTTTTACTTCTTGGTCATGAATTTAGTCTCTGTGAAGGCCAAGAGGTGGAAACCCTCTATTATTCCAGCAGTACACAGGACTGTCTGCACTGCTTTATCAGGAGATCTGAAGAAACAGTTTTATGATGTATGAGGACATTATTCTCTGCAAGCAGTAGCACGCATTTCTATTTCCCCAGCAATATCCGCATAATCAAACATTCACAAGTGCTTTAGAAAGAATTTAATTAAATATTGTGCAGACTAACTGGATGCGGCGTGCACACAAGCTGTTATATAGTCAGTGGTTCACGTTTTGCAGTTAGTGCAGAACGCTTCTGAGCAGCACAATGTGTGTATGATATTGTGTCAATATGTGCATCATCACCGTGCCTTTGCGACTTGGTCCTTAAAAATTAAGGGGACGGGATACCTTCCTCTATGCCCTAATGGTGTGATAAAGAGAGAAATACAAAAATTCTCACTTTGAGACTTGAACATCAAACATTGTTCCACTGAAATCAAATGTTTATGACTCCCCAGAGAAGGATATAGATTATTGTGTCTTTTGCCACAAAACTAGGCGTGTTTGGAATTTTATTTAAAGGTAGTAGAAATTTGTGGAGCAATTGGAACCGACCCCTGTAGAATTTAATTTCTAAATTAACAGCAGGATTGGATGTTTAGAGTTTAGACAAAGACAATGAGAAGCAAAATAGGTCACATTTTGTGATTATAAGTATGTTCAGAGTGTATTCTGCCAGCCACTGTAGATTAAGAAATTCTTTTCTTTGACACTGAAGTGCAGTGCATCAGACATTGCATTAGAAAAGGTAGGAATGTGTTCATACACTGTAGTAACACTTCTTAATTCATTCAGCGTTATTGGTATGCTGGTGTGACATGCACGGATTAGCATTCTGGAAATCAACGCAGCCATCTATTACGTTTTGTTTTGTCTGTTCGGAAAAGCCCTTTAAGCTTTAGCTGGTGCATGAGAGGAGTTTCCAGCCTTGCAGAGCAACAGGGCTGTGTTGGATTAAAGTAATTTAGAATATCCCTCTGCGGTTGTCTACCTGCGAGGCAGTTAGCCGTCCATCAGATTGGAATGTTTTATTGGTATGTCAGTGCTATAAAGTATTGGTCTAAACAGGCAGTCCAATACTGATGACACAAATACTGAAAGACAGTCTATAATTAGCCTGGAAATGTGTTTAGTATGAGATCTCACCCTGGTTTCCCAGTTCCATAGAGTTGTGCCAGTTTATTACTGTCTGACACTGACAAAACTTGTGCATTATGACTGGTGAGACTCCAGTTGAACACAAAAGAGAGAAAGAAAACAAAAGGATCAGTGAAGAATAGGGGACTGATTTCACTTTCACGTTAGTTCTAATTCGGTGTCACTTTCCTTATTTAAGGGTAATTGCTGAAAACTTAATTGATATAAATAAGAGTCCTTCTCTCTATATTCTTCTGATGATGCCTCTTGGACGAAAGTTTAATTGCTGTAGGTGAAGTTATGGCTTTCTTTAAGGAGTTGAGAATGAGAGAGATCCCTCTTTAATGGTAATGAAGATTTGCTATTAGCTGCAGTGATTGTGTCCTCTTTTGTCATCCCCATCATTTCTTTGTATAGCAGATAGGTATTTTTCATTTTGCAGGTTGTTTACAAAAAATGGTAGGTATGCTAAAAATTAGTACAGTTTAAGTTTCAACTGAAGAAAAAGAAAACATGTAATTGTGAATTTACTTGCATGTTTAATCTTCAACAGCATGTTTTGGATTTTTGCTTTATTTTCTTTAATTAGGCTCTTGTTCCAGTGCCTGCATTTGTAGAAAATATTCTTTCCTGTTTGCAGTTTGTCTCTTGTTTGCAATTTGGATAATTTCGGTTTGCTTGTATTTGGAAGTAGCTACTAGACTGACTGTGCTTCCATTGGAAATATGGGATTTTTATGCTTTTTGGTAGCTGACCCTTTTCAGGAGTGCTGGAATATATTCAAGTTCCCCATTCCTGATTTTTCATCTGAATCCTGAAGTAGAGCTCTTCTTTCAGGTTGTTCTCCAAGACATTTTCACCACATGTAGCAGCCAGCCAGAATAGACAAGCTTAGGAGATGTGTCTCTGCTTTGATATAGCTTGGAGTATTATTTTGAATAAGCAGGTCAGAATTTTTTCTTCTTGAGGTTAGGAAGTCAACCCAGAGACGGTTCATCCCACACACTGAAGTACCACCTAGATAAATAGCTTGGGAACCGGAAGTAATACGGAAAAATAGACGTGTGGCAGTCAGGCTAATTAATTACGAAGCCAGGCTAATTGATTTGACTGGAGGGAGCACCATGCTGATGTGACAGGGAAGCTTCCAAAATTCTGGTTGAATGGTACACAGGTTGTGCTGGGATTCTTGTAGACATAGAAGTTGGTTCTGGCTTCTTTCAGATTTTTTTTCCATGAAGTACTGCTGTATATTGGTTTATTCCCTATGTTAATTTACTGTAATTTTTAGATTTATTTACAGACTGATAGTAAATTTTAGTTCCTCTAAAACTTCTTAATAAAGATGAAACTGAAATAACAATCCTGGCACCATCGTTCCAGCCTGTGGGGCTGGGAGGTGGCTGTCAGCAGTCCTGTTCTCAGAGGATGAAGGCTAGCAGCTGTGCACACTGAAGGATGCCTTGTTTTGTAAGAAATGGTGAATTTGAATAGTTTTCCCTCTTCCTGGATATTGTGAACGAGTGTTTCTTCAGTCTTCTCCATAATGCCAATCCTTTAATACAGTTTTGTGTGCAAGATGTTCATAACGGAGTCACTTCAATGAAAGGCTAAACTGTGTTTGTGGTAAAAGTCTGTTACTATATTGATATCATATAGTAAATATGAAAAGCAGTATCAAATGCAGAAGTAAATCAATAACAAGGTATTTTAAAATAAACTGATTCTGCATAGAACTACTTCAATTATAAATACTGTGCACTGTGTTACAGCAATGTCATGCTAATCACGGGTGATCAGATAGTGACAAAAATAAAAACCCCTCTATTTAACCCTAAAACCCATAAGTTTTGTTTTTACCTGTGTGTTATTTAAAATGCTTTTAGTGATCATTTATAACCTTACTTACAATAGCTCTTCAGCAAAGTAGCCCTGCAAGGAGATAACTTTTTTTTTTTCTTCCCTATTCTTAGATCTATTAGCTGTGCCTAAACATCCATATGCTGCTATGGAGAACTGGGGACTGAGTGTTTTTGTGGAGCAAAGGATACTGCTAGATCCAAGCATTTCTTCTATATCATACCTGCTGGATGTCACCATGGTCATTGTACATGAGCTATGTCATCAGGTACTAAAGGTGTTCACATATTTGATATTAATGTCAGAAACTGTGCATTCCTTTTCAGAACTGAAAGTGATTCTGTGTTGTTTGTGTAGACAGTTGAAACTTTTATTGTAACTGTAGTCCAGAAAATACAGAGATCTGTAGGAAGCATCACTATAGCGCAGGAAGTTGTGAGTCTCAAAATGGGGGTAAAAGAGAAAATTAGTAAATTCCCTATCTTCTGTATGATTATATTCTGTATGTTTGTACGTGAGCGTGTGGGTGTGTAGACTAAACATGTTGATAACTGTAGAAAATGATTTATTGTAGAACTACAGCAGATTCACACAGAGTTTCATGTTCATGTCAAAAAAATATTTTGGCTGAAATCATCTTCTGTCACATACACACATGCTTCAATTTTCTTTCTCTTTTTCTTTTGATTTTCATTTTGTATTTTTTTTTTTTAATTTGGAATTGACTCTGTGATCACTAATGGTGGTTGAGTCTTTCCATGTACAGATACTTTTGTATCAATGAGAAAACTTTGTAACAAACCCATATTACAATCTATATTACTTTTCTTCCATCTTCTTATCTCAAACTAAACACATTAGGAGTGTTTAGTAATATTGAGTTGAATGCAAATGTTATTGAAGAAATTTGCTACAGGGGCAGGAAACCCTTTCTTGCACTCATAAGAGGCATAATCATAGCCTTTAGGTTAAAATGAATGAAGTCCTACTGTGTAATCAGCATGGCTTACATCTGTGACTTTACACAGTATTCTTTAAAAGGCAATGCAAATTCTTAACACTTTCTGCAAATAAAGAGTACTATATAAAAGGGAGCTTTTGTAATGGAGTTCTGGTAGATGAACCTGGAAATAATAATGTTTGGTTCATATTCATGTTTCACATTAAATCTGTCGATGAATACGAAGTCCTCAACTATAATATGAAATTTTTATTGAAAGTTATTGCTCGTTTGTTCTCAGTATGATCATCTGATTTTGTTATATGCACTTTATTGTGCGGTACAATAGAGTAGCACACTGTTCAGCTAGAAAAATTACAGTACCTTAGGAATCAGGTGTGGAAAACACATATTAGGTGATCAAATCCCAGCTCCTCTTACTATTGGATTCTTCTGTGTGGTGTGTTTTGTAGTGCTGGGTTCAGTGTTCCTGATTACAGGGTTATGCCTCTTCCCTTAAAATCTTTGATTAAATCTGATGGCCAATAAGTTTTTCTTAGCATTCAGCTTAAGTTTTCTGTTTTCTGAAGTCATTCTATTACCTCAAGTTATTCTTTGTACCCTTTTAATATTTTCCTCTACTTCCAAAGCAATTTATATTTCTGATGTGAGCTACTATCAGTAACTTGCCAAGTTTATTTGATTCTCAGTGCAGCAGAAACCTTTTTTACATTGCTCTGGGTATATTGGAAGATCATAAAATGGGTGAAAACTCTATTTGAATTTATTTTAGGGTAGCAATGATGTCATAGAATGATTTTAAGTGACCTTAAAAGTGCAAATGAGACAGTTTACTTGATGTCCTCATTGATATTACTTCCAGTGCTGTTCACTTAATTAAAACTATTTGCCTCTGTTCTTGTTGAAGCTAGTTCTGTTTTAGTACCATGCAGATCAGGTCCTTGCTCAGCTGCTTCACTGGATTACTAGACAAAATAGAAAATACTCAGGTGGAAGAATATTAGTTCTAATGTTTAGATGCTGAATTGAGTCACAGAGAGTAGAGATAGTTAGTCTGCAAAGAAATTTTAAAGGAAGATACTATCCAAAAATAGAAGCCACAAAACACAATCTAGCACATCCATCGCAGTCTTGTCTTCAGCTGTTTTTTTCCTGCTTTTATCTCAACAACCTCAGAAGCCCCTCAAGGAGACTTTAGCTGTAGATAAAACAGAGCAGGGACTGTAAACAATACTAGCTTAGCTGCAAATGTATTGAACTGAGACGAGGTTGGGTCCAGGATCTTTTGCCTCTACTCTTTATTTGTTAATTATGTGCCACTTTTTTGCTGTACATTGTGTCGCCTGCTAACCTGAGTCGAAATGTGAATATTCCTTGTCTTCACTCATTTTTTATATGTAGAATATCAAAGACTAACCAAAATCCATTCTGTTGAAGCCAGAAGTAGAATGCTCATCTCCACTTTTACCTTTTATTTATTATATTTTAAAAAATTTCAGGTAATAGGAAATTTAAATCTTCTAAAACATATTTTTCTAAAATATGTTTTTTCTTTTTAAATTCAAATAATTGTATTGTTGTCCTAAACAATTGTATTATTGTCCTATTTCCCTTGATTTTAAACCCATAACTTTGAGACTTACAGAAGATACCTGAGCAGGTAGCAAACTGAAGTTTGCTACCTGCTCAGGTAGCAAACCTTGTTACTTAGAGTAACACAGCAATTGCTTTGCTAATTTTCTTCCCAAGATTAGAGAAAACGAGATGTGTACTATAGGATTGGGATTGTTCCCTTTAGATATTAAGACACTTTAAAATCAGCATTCGCAAACCTGCTGGATATTAATGCTTGAGCACGGTAGGACAGATAGAAAACAAGGGACAGCATTGCAAAAGGCCAAAGAAAAACGGTTGTCGTCAAAATAGAAGTATGTAAGAAAGAATTGTACACCTGTTGTCTTTTCAGGCGACTTTGTAATGCTTGACCAAATGCTTACTTAGGTGCATGTTTTAGGAGGGACACATTAAAGTTACACAGATAACTTAAGAATTTTGTAGGTTTCTAATGCTTGATATTTCAGCTTGAGTGGTCTTTTAGAACACTTTACGGATTTAATTACAAAAAAAAAAATAATTGGAAGGAGTGTTTCAGCATAAAAGCTTCTCCACCAGGCTCCAAAGCACAAATGAGATATTGGTCAAAATGCAGCTATTTCTAGCAGCTTGATAGCACTAAATAATTACCATAATTTATTAAAATAATTCTATTTAGTTAGTAATCAGTTTTATTTGCGTATCGTAGATCAGTCCTACCTAGAGTCTTTGAAGAAAGAGTAATTTGAATTTATGCATCATGATTTTTTTGTGATAGTTTTCCCACCTGAGTACAAAACTTGGTGTGACAGATTAGGTTAAAGAGGCATGAAAGCAGTAGGAAAATTGGAAATTTCTAAATCAATGTTTTTTTAATAATCTTTAATAATTTTTTTAAGAAAAGCATGTAAGAAAGAATGTCCTTTCAGTGTGTCTATAAAATAAGTGCCTTCTGCATGTCAGGCTGAACATAAAAACTGAGGGAGATGAGAAATTTATGTAATCATTATGTTTCAGTTGGTTTTTCTTCTCCAAAATGAAAAGAAGTAATGATCTTCACTCCAGGCAAATAGTGTCCTCAGTCAAATATAAACATAAAGTAATAAATAAACAATTACTTAAATAAATGAAGTGCCTTACTTAATGTTTTCCTTTCAGGCACCTAACACCTAGGAAGATAACAGCACGTTTCTGCTGGAAAATTTGGCTTCATTAATTGCGGTCTCTGGGACTGTTCTTTCTCTTATGTTCATAATGATAACTGACAGTATTCCAAGGCTACATTTTCATATTGACGTTAAATGTAGCTTTAATGCCTGCAAAACACTTCTTCCTTTAGGTGTATGATTAAACAAATACTTTTAATTGTATCATTAATAAACGAACCAGGAAAACTCACAAGGAGGTCTAAGAAATTATCTTTTGTAACATCATAAATTAATGTCACTGATTATTTTGAGTTACAGGAGGATGTCTTACTATACAACTTTTGTTTTAAAATTCTGTATAGTTATATCATACTGTAATTATTTCTGGTTTTGTAGTTGTTCAGCAGTCCTCTTGTAATTAAAAAAAATAAATTGTGCTGTTGTATTTAGTCCATTTGCCATTAGAAATATTTGAATCAACCTATTCCAGTGTAAATGTAACTTTCATACTTCTCTGGTGGTATGAACATTTCATTCTTAACATTTCAAATTGTGAAAAGTGCCTTACTTATATGAATGCATTTCCAGTGTTTCATTGTCCGTGCAGTTAAATGTTGCTAAGACCAGATCTATCTCTTTTAGTTCTGTAGACAATTTACTGATAGCCTTCAACTAGATTATGATCACTGAGTGTCCACCAAGTTTAGTTTCACTTTGTGTGTGAATATGAATTCTGTCAACCCCACCTTTTCAACCTAAATTCTTAAATTCGTTGTCAGTGAAAATCATTGTTGTGTTTTCACTTACGTTATCACAAAAACTAATGTTGTTGTTCAAATCCTGTTTACTGAGCATCCTGTGGCAGTGTGATAATCTCATTTTCCTAGTCTGTTCTTTGGAACCCCTGCGTTCACTTCGCTACAGATCCTCACTGCAGCATTGATTCTTCCATGGTGCTATTCTCACTCCACAAAGACACGCACAGAAGCAAGACCTTTCATTCAGGTCCCAGACAAATCCATCAAATAAGCCAACCATCATGAAAGCAAACCACTTAGAGGCCAGCTCCGCTTTCATTGTACTGCACTCTCATTACAGTGTCAGCAGCAAGTCCTCTGATCTGACATGAGTGTCTCTCTCTGGAATACTTGTTTGCTGATCCTTCTCTGTGTATTTTCAGATCTTATGGCTCAATGAAAGTTCAAGATTGTCTCTGTTATTATGAATTAATCTAATTTTTAATCACATTAAAGAAAAAAGGCGGAGGATTTTACTGAAACAAATATTGATATTTGTTTGGCAAAAAAGATGCTAGAGAGAGTATGAAATATGTTTTCACAGTAATGTGAAAATAGCATTGGTGTAACGATGATCCAGGTTGCACAGGGCCATTACCATCATTTAAACAGGGTCATCCATCTGTCATTCATTGACGATGCCTGATTTTGATTTTTTGGTCCCCATTCTGCTTCCACTCATCCCAGCTTTGTCTGAAATACTTGTGGTATCAACTACCTGCTCTTAGGCATCTGAGGCTTACCCATAGTGGGGTGGCATGATTGCATCAAAATGCTTTCCTTAGGAAACCAGCCAGTGAATGGAGCATCTGCCATATTGTAAATCTTAATGGGCAGACATCATGGGGGAAGAAGTGCTAAACCTTTGGTGTTAGGTATGGAGACTGGTGTTCCCAGATTTTGAGATTCACAATATACATAATGAAGTTTCTAGATAATGAATCAGATTACTTGAGTTAGAAGCCTTTTTCTGTCCTTTGCATGTGTCATTCTCTTAAAGCTAGGTGAACATCTACCCAGATGACTAAAGTAGACACTGTTTATACTCTCCTCAAAGCTTAATTTTCCCTGCTTGTTCTTTACTAACGTTTTATTTAAGTAACTTGCACATCCTATAAAGGCTTTTTTCATTAGTTCGTAAGAAAAAAACCCAGTTAATGCTTTCAAAGTATTAGCAGGTGGTAAATATTACTGTTTTTATTAAAGCTTGTGAAGAATGTGTCCTGTGTAAATGAGATGTGTGCATGCATAGTTTCCTAGAGGTCGTTTATTTGATCTTTGCAGTGGTTTGGTGACCTTGTGACTCCAGTTTGGTGGGAGGATGTGTGGTTGAAAGAAGGTTTTGCTCACTATTTTGAATTTGTCGGGACAGACTACCTCTACCCAGGATGGAACATGGTAAGTTAGTTTTGTTAATTTGCAGATTTCACAGAAAAGTTACTCTGCTGTTATACTACTGCTTTGGTTACAGAAAAGGACTGCTGAAAAATACCAAATGATGCATGCAAGTATCAGATGTCCAATAAAGCAAAATCACTAGCTGTGAAATAATGTGACAGCATTCCAAAAGCATAATCTGCATTTTATTACAAAAGAAATAAGGTCATGTCTATCATAACCCAGCGTTAAAATAACTACTGGATTAAGGCAGTTGTGATTTAATGTATACCATTTTTGAAAATATTCAGAATATTGAATTTTATCCACAAATTCAACATAAACTGGAACGAAGTACTTGGCTAATATATACTGTAAAGCTGAGCATATATTTTCTTATACTAGTCTGTTCTTCTCTCTTTAGGATTACTATTTTAATCTTCCCACTGTTATTTTGTTATCATTTTGCCATCTAGCAGTACATACTAAGTAAACCTGGGGTAAATTAATTGAGAATCTAGGTTTTTGCATGATTTCCAGCTGTATATAGTTGGACATCCTTTGTGATCTGATGGGCAAATACTGGAGCGCTCTGAGGGCAAACTGGGAAGACCATGATGAGACATTACTTTGGACTCTTCCTATTATATCCTATCTAGCCAAGTCCCAGTTTATATTAACTATTGCAGTCTAGAAATACTGTGCTTATAAGGAACATGAGAGATATGAGCAAGACCTCAGGACAAGGACATTGTGTGTAAGACCATGTTTAAGCTTGCTATATAGCCTTTATTGTCCTTTGGAGAATGTATTTCCACAAGTTTAATTATATTGCAAAATACTTGTTATAAATCTGATTGCCTGAAAGAGGTTTGGTTTAGCTTGAAATGCTTTTTCTCATTTCTTGGGGATTTATTTCATATTTTTGTCCCATTTATTTTTTTGCTCACCGTGTTACAAAGATGCTATAAAACCAGTTTATTAAAACAGTTGTATACTGGTACTCTTACTATACATATACTTATCACAAAGTTTGCATTCTTTGCAGTATTTTAATTTTTTTCTTTCAGATGTCAATTTTGGTTTATAGTTGCATTATGAAAAGGAAAATAAACTTTATCTGAACTGACATCAGTCTTGCATAGGTAGGCTTGTTGGGTTTACCTGGCTTTGGCTATATTAAAACTCATTCTCTTCATTTTTATGAAAAACACATCCTGAATTACAATGTAATCATTCCAATTATGAATGCAATGAAATCTGGCAGGCCTTTATGATTTCAGCAGAGTGAAATGTCACAGATGACAACGTTAATACACTGAATTTTATCTTCAAATCATCAGTCATTTGTTCTTCACATAATCAGTTTAACAAATCCAGAATAATTTTTCTTTAGAAGAAATTTGGAATGTAGACTGTTTTCTTGAGAGTTCTGTGGAATGAATATAACATTCACTGTTACGCAAATGACATGCCCATTGCTTGAAATTCTGGTGTCTTAGCAAAATACTGGAAAAATGAATGGGTTGAACAAGGTATGACAGTTAAACTGGGAAATCAGACACGTGCTGCATAAATTAGAATTAACTGCAGTAATATTGCTGTGCCTGAAAAAATACTAATCTGTCAAGTTTTTCCATTAAATTAAAAAGAAGGTAGACATAAACTCTTCATAAGGCTTTGGATATCATTGGCCTTTGATATAAAAATAACCATACTGACATATTTAAGTAACTGGAAAATTGGTGGCAGGATGGAACACTCAATGAGTTAATTGTTTAAACATGCTGCATTCTTTTGCAGACTAGAGTAGGAATCAATACTGTGATGTTTCAGCCTTATTACAGAGATTGTAGGAAGAGGAAGTAAAAGTTACTGGAATTTGGCTTGCTGCATATTTTTGTTATCGGTAAAAAGCACATTTGCTGTTTAGATCATACTGACATTTGTAAACTTGAAATAAACCAAAAAGTGAAGATGGTCTGAACATTTTTTTTTTCAACAGTACAAGCTTCATCAATCAGTTGCAAAAACAAAGAATTAAAAATCTTGTTTTCTGTAATAATGGTTAAACAGAGCAATATTCCAACATTCTAGGTGGTGTTTTGCTAGCAGTAATTCATACCTGTGAAATAAAAGATATTGTGGTATATGATATCACAGCTCCTTGCATCAGGAAAACAGAGTAGTATGCCCAAATCCTTATTCTTTCTAAAGGATTTGGCAAGTTAGTCAACTTTTGTAGTTCTGAAATCCTAGAATCGCAGGCTGGCTGGGGTTGGAATGGACCTCAGGAGATCATCAAGTCCAACTCCCCTCCTAAAGCAGGATTGCCCTGAGCAGGTTCCACAGGATAGAGTTCAGGTGGGTTTTTAATGTCTCCAGAGAAGGTGACTCCAGAACCTCTCTGGGCACCCTGTTCCAGTGTTCTGTCACCCTTACAGTGAAGAAGTTTTTCTCAAGTTCAGACAGAACTTCCGTGTTCCAGTTTGTGCCTTTTGGCCTTTTCCTTGTCACTGGGAACAACTGAAAAGATAGATATTTGTAAGCACTGATGAGTTCCCCTCTCAGTTTTCTTTTCCAGTCTAAACAGCCCCAGCTCTCTCAGTGCTTCCTCATATGAGAGATGCTCCCATCCCCTCATCATACTTGTAGCTATCTGCAGGACTGTCTCCAGTAGTTTCCAGCCTTTCTTGAATTAGGGAGCCCAAAACTGGACACAGTACTCCAGATGTGGCCTCACCAGGGCCTAGTGGAGGGGGAGAACATCCCTCAAACTGCTAGCCATTCTATTTTTAATAATGCGCCCCAGGATACCATTGGCCAACTTGCCAACAAGGCCACGCTGCTGGCTCATGCATAACTTGCCCACCAGGACTCCTGGATCCTTCTATGCAATGTTGCTTCCCAGAAGGTCTGGATGAAGAACAGAATAAACAGAGTCATTCTGATAGAGGTGTCCATTATCCATTGCTGTTAATATAAGATACATAAGAACTCTCCTGAGGAAGTGGATGAAGTTTTGTTTTAGAACAGGAAGGAGATCTTTCTATGCTGTGATCCTTCATGGTTCCACCACTGGTCTTAATATCCTTTTAAAAGTTTAAATTGCTCGAGATCAAAGACAGAAAATTCTCATTTTCTTTCCTCAGCCAGAAAATAAGTCCCTGCGTATTACTTTTTATTTCTTGAAGGGGAAGTTACCTAGGATTCTGCAGGAAGTAATGTCTCTGCTACATAGACATTAGGCATTTGCCATGAATTCACCAATCTTCCCATTTTAGCCTCTTGCTTGCCATTCTCCAAATTAAGAGTTTTTTTAAATTCTTACCCTGGAATGCCACAAGTTCTTATTCTCATATATCATTCTTCAAGGTCTGGGAAGTTTCTCTGTTGCCAGGATGGTTTTAAAAAGAAATCTGGCACTACAGACTGTTCTCTGCAGAGATCGGAGAATTTCGGTTCATCATTTGTTTTCAGAAGAGCCATCTGCATGTGAATTCCCTGGCTGTAGTGATTTCATACCTTAGAAGGAGATAAGTTTCAATGTTACTGGTTGTAACATGCTGTCAAAAAAAGCAACAGCTGACAGATGTGAGTTTTTGAGCTGAAAGAACTCATGACGGATGCAAGCAGGTAGTCTCACCTCTGTGGAAGGTGCTCTCCTAGTTTTGTGATCAGAGAAAAGGTAAAATTACAGCAGGAAACTACATGCTAGCAATTTCTGCTTCACAGCCCTGTGTTGTCTCATCTACCCTGCTCACCTTCCTCATTTCAGAGACCCATTTGCAACTGTATATTCCATCTTCCTCCGTGCTTGTTTGTCTCATTATCCTGAAGTCCTTTATATGTGGTTTTGTAAAGGAAGGAATTCAACTGAGGCTTAGAGAAATTTATTTACTGATCTTTTGCCTCCTTATTTTCTGGTAGAAGGAGCCATCATGTTTATCCTTGAATGCCTCTGGTATTGGGGTAGGTTTTGAGGACTATGACAGCAGGAATTACTGGCACGTAATTTTCTTTTTCATCCATCAAACGAGTGTCAAATACTTTAGCGGTCAGTACCCAGGTTGATGCTGAGAAAGCATTTCACAGAGCCCATCTGCCTTCTCCCTTTTCTTTATTATATAAAAGTTGGCTTTGCTGACAACTTTATTGGCTGAGTCAAGGTGTAGTACATCAGGGCCAACTTTGAGTCCTTTGCCTTCTCTATCTGTTGAAGCTCTGGGATAAGTTCTCCCACTTGCTTGTGTGCTTACTTTTTTAATAATTATGGCCATGTTTGCTAGAAATTTTCTTAGTATTAAACAATTATGATTTAAAGTATCTGGAGTAAAACTTTGTGCCTACATGGCAGGACATGTTTCTCTCACACTATTAGGTTCCATGGTCTGGACAATCCTGTCATTACTGTAGGCAGCTGAAAATAATAACGAGGTTGCATATCAACATTTCTGTTTCTCATATACCTAAAAGTAACTAGAAAGCTATTTTACTGAATTTCATTACATTAAATTCTTTGAACCTCACGCAACATGCTGCCCAAATTCTTGATAAGTGATTTTAATTGCCTTTTTCATTGATTCAGCTGAAAAAATGGAAGAGTATACCACCATTAGAGACATTCATGTCTTTAAAGTGCTTTGGCACAGATTGCTTCCTAAAGCATTTGTCTCCATCTGTAAAGTTTTTAGGCATTGTTTGACTCACAGAAAACCCAGAAAATCGTTATAAGTTTTGAAGTAGACTTAAAACATAGCCCTTTTTTATTCATTTCGTTATTATTTTGGCATTTCAGACCTGAGCTGTAGCCTGCTTGATCCTTCTAACCCAACATAAATATCGTGCTGGCTCAACATCGAGAGAGATTCAGCCTCTTGTTTTTTAAAACTACTTTAATCTCTTCTTTTTTGGCTAAAGACTCCCCATGCCAATATAAAATAAGCCTTTAATTAATACCACATGGAGTGTTTTTTTCCCCTCAGTAACTACTCAGTGAAGTCAGTCATTGTATGATTTTCTGTTTTAACTCAACTATGGGGGAAGCTTTCAATGTAAAATTCACAAGAATCTTGTGTATAATTGACCTTGGCAGGAAAAAAGAGGTATGTAAAGGTGATCCGGAAGATCTTCTGGTTACTAATTACTAGTCCTTTTAAAGTATATCAGTTTAGAAATCCTTATACTAATTTTAGCTTATAACTAAGAAAATAAATTTCCATCTCATCAGTCTCCCTTAACACAGTTTCTCTTTTTAGGTAGATTAATATGTGGAATTCTTAACTTTAAGTAGTTAACTCTTAACATTTAGAGATCAGACATAAATGATTATCAACATTTAGATGAAACATTTATTCAGGAGATTAAGTACAGGTTTGGAGGATGTCAGTGTCTCTTCTTTCTTTGTGTCGTTATCTGCTCATCTTAAGACAGCAGTTAAAATAACATTATGATGAGAGCTTTTGGGTCATATGAGTTCAAATCTCCTGAGTTCAGGATTTAGGTGAAGATTTGGTTTCAGAAAGAAACTTCAGTCAACTGCCTGAATTTCACTTAATTTTGAATTAGTAACCACTTTGTCTTCAGTAAAAATGAGAAAGAAACTTAACGGCAGCTTTTTCCTCAAGGCAAGGACTCACTGTAGGATGGCCCCACCTAATCTAGAATGTATACTTTATCTGGAAGTATAGCTGGTATGGGATGTTCAGTAGCAAAGCTATAGCTGCATATTTGAGGGCATCTTTAACTGAAAAACTCAGGTGCTCAAATTTTCAGCTCTCCCAAATATGCTGCAACTGTTTATTTTAAAACTGTGGCAGCGTGCAGTTACTTGGAGCATATGCTGGTAAGTAATTTTTGGATGTGGCTGCAAAAATCTTTTGTTTCTTCAGGGTTTAGCTCACTAAATCTTATCACTCTCAGGTTGAAACAGAGGCTAAGCTTGCAGAATCCGTATAGCAGGTATTGGAGCACCCAGAAAATCTTCTCGTTGGTGGTAACCTCTGACCTGGTTGCTGGAAGTTGACTTGGTAAACCAATCACATCTGAAAGCAACTTCTCATTTAAAAATTATTTACTGTTCGATGAATTGAGTTGAATTTTCTCTACAAATTCCCCTTGTGGAATTTGAACAGGATAAACTTCATACTTTGTTGCCTAATGTTTTAAAATTCTCTGGAGACAAATGCACAAGGAGATGTTGGATCTCTGTTCATCTGTGTGCTTAATGACTAGTTCTGTGAAGACAACTATGCACAAGGTAACAAAAAAATGGTCTTGGAGGGTGAAGCTTGCCTATTTTTTTTCTGAAGTTCCGGTGAGCCATATATGCTGTTTCCTTTCCTAATGCTCCTTTTTTTGTACTGCATCCTGCCATTATGTAGGCTTACATTTGGCATAATGGATCTGGTGTACAACATATCAAAGCTCCAACTGAAGAACAGAGTGTTGAGAGGAAACAGCAGTTGAAGTAGCTAGTGAAATAGCTTTAAAACTCTGTTTCATCCCCTCATCTGCTTGGCAACTTAAGCAGGTGGTCATGAATATCTGGTTTGGCACTTCACTGGGAAGAAAATACATATCCAATTCTCCTTCCTGATACTCAAACCTATTGGTCTTTCTTAGCTATGAACCACCAGAACATCTATGTTGCTTTATAACAGCAAATATTTTCAGACAGTGTGAAAGTTTCTCAAGCACAGTGACAGAAGTTTTGCAATTACTTTGACTGAAAATGCAGAAAAGAAGGTTATGAAGGTAGACACAGAACCACGACAGTCTCAGATAATAAACCTAGAATGTGTTGCAGACCTCCTTCAACAGACTATGCATCTAAACACACATGTAGGGATATAAATAACAATGAAAAACCCTGTCAGGTGCTCAAACTATTTATAAAAAATTGCTGTTGGGAAGAAAGAAATGTGTCTTTCATTTACAAGCTTCCTGTGCTGTAACAACTTAGAATTTATAAGCGTGTAGACAGAAAGAACTTTTGTCCCCTGGTGGATCTTTTCTGGTCTTAAGGTATTTTACCGAACCTTAGGTTTCCTCGTAGATTATACTCCTCGCAGTTTGTTAAGCTTCACCCTGAACTATATTGTATTAGAACTGAACTGCTGGTAGTTTATGTATATACTGGCATTCTTAGACTGCTTTCAAAACCTGCCCCTGTTCCTTCTTCCCTAGAATGCACTTTCCCTATAAACCCAAGCATTGTGTCTTGCAAATGCTTGTTTTGTCAGGCATGAGAGGTCACTTACCTCCTTTATATTCCTGATGGCTAGTAAAGCTCTGTATTTTGGAGAAGATTCTTCAGCAGTTTTTTCAGGAAAATCATTTGCAGATTTGCACACCGATATTAAGCTTTATTCATGTAGATTTCTCAGTCCATAAACTGTTTGAATGGCTGTTCCAGCACAAAGGCGATGCCTTTAATATTGAGGCCTTTGATCTCTTCTACGTACTAATTATCAGTTTTGGCTTTCATTGTGCTATTCCTGTCGTTCCACTGTTGGATGTTTTCCATTTTTTTCGTTTTGATTCTTTTCCCTGGTAATTCATGTTAATTTTTAGAAATTATTATTATCTAAGTATTACATTATTGTCACACTAGCTTGTGCTCTTATATTATGCCTCAATATGATGTTGTAAAATCATCATCATCAACCCCTTTCCATTACAGCACTGTTAACCTGTTATGCACAATACATTTTTAATGGCTCTTGAAGATAACATCTTTTCTGCCAAAAAATGTTACTTCATTATTGCTAGCTTTCCACATTCAAAACCCGTCTGGACATGCTCCTGTGCACTTTAATCTAGGTGATCCTGCTCTGGCAGGGGTGTTGAACTATATGATCTTTCAGGGTCCCTTCCAGTTCCTAACATTCTGTGAGTCTGTGATTCCGAATGGTGGATATCCAGTTGCAGAATAGTACATAAAGCATAACCACTACCTATCCATAAGCCTTTCTCCCTAGAATATGTTGAAAATAAATCAGAACCAGAAAGCTTTCTTGAGGTTATCCAGTTTCTTCTGATTATTTTTTTGCTATGGAATGATATACCCTACAGATCCACATTTAAAAATCTCCAGATTGTTTACATAATGTGGAAGAATTGCTATAGAGGGACAGTTTCTGTTACCTGTAGCATTTCTGTTGTTTCTACTCAAATCAGTGACATTTGAATTTTCACAATGATTAAATGCTGGCTAAGGAGGGAAGAGTATAGAGAAAGGATATAAGTTTCAGGACAACCTTGTACCAAACAGAGAATGAGCTTATTGGTGAGCATTAAAAGAAGCCATTCCTGTGAAGAGACAAATACTTGAATCTTGTGACCACAGATGTTTGTGAAAAAATCTGAAAGTGTAAATCTTTGAAAGGCATGTTCATCTGATAACAGCACTTCAGCCCCTGGCCTGGAAGTATTCTCAAGAGTAAGAGGGAAAGCAACCAGAAAAAATGTACGTCTTTCCTCCTCAGCACCAGTCCCAGACTTTTAACTGTCCACAATTCAAGGAAGGCTCTGAGGAGAGGAGATACAGAGATGGGTCTCCAAGTCGGCTGTAGGAAGATCAGGAGCAGAGGGGCTTCCTGCTCGGCTGTAAACAAAGGCACAAATTGGAGTGGAAGCGATCCTTTTCTTGTTTCAGATTAGTCTGGTGCTGCTGCCCTTCCAGCTCCTGTTCAGAGCCCCGTGTTAGCACTGCGCAGTGTTGTTCTTACTTGCAGATGCTGACACTTCGCGGGCGAAGCTTCAAGACTCACCTGAAGCCCTCTCTTCCTTACAGGCGGATCACAGTCCTTGGCTTTCTCTTGCAGTCAAACAACATGTTTTAGTGTTTCACGTCTAGCTGCAAACCTGTCACCTATCGTGTTGACAGCTCATTGGCCTCGTTGAACGTGTTCCAAGATTGATTTTCTTTACAGTTTCTGTGTTAGATGTTTCTGTAGACGTGTAGGCATCATATTAAAACAGATCAATTCCACTGTAAAATAACTAACTAATAGAAAGCCCCACTTCCACCAGTATAAGCAGTTGGTCACATGTGTTGGCCTTTTCTCTCAGTGTGCTGTTTGGACTTTAATAGCTGAGGTAGGGTTTCTTCTTTCTGCATTTCTGATCCTGTTGCCTCTTCAAGCTGCAGGCTTCCTGTCAACAAGCAAACTCTCTGTGTTTCTCCTTGTGAAATCCGAGCCCAGAGGCTTTGTACTAAAGGGAAAAGTTGGGAATGTTCTGGAAATGTGTTCAGTTCAATAAATTTAGCTTTATAGGTCAAAAGTCTTCTTAATTCTCACTCAAATGCACATGTTGTAGAGCCATACTGACTGTTCCAGTTCTATCTTAGTGTGATGGTCAGCCATACATTACAAGGAAGACTTTTCAGCTGTGGTCTTTTGAATAAGTAATCATGAATCTAAAATGCTCATTTTCAGCCCTTCAGGAGATAGCTAAAGAATGAATCAGAAAAACAAAACACAGCCTGTCCTTTTTATACCTTTTATATTCTTCTTTGAGCTTCACTCTGTTTCCTACTTGCTGATTTTCTTGATTCCAGGTTCTGTATTTTAAGTATTAATTTGTGATTAACAAGAGTCCTTTTAATGAGTTCATTCCAAACAGTAACTCATTCACTCCCACAACTGTTTATCTGCTGTGATATGCAAACTTAGACGTGGAGACAGATCCATAGCTCTGTGCACTTATACCTGTATGTATTACATATCATACGTCTGATGAAACTGGGGCTCTGTTGTTGACTAATAGAGAATGTGAGTGAGGTGCAACCAAAGCATCTACCATCCTTCACACCTCAGCAGTTTCCCCCTGAGTAAGACTGTCATAATAATTGTTTCCCTACACCATTTTTTTCCATAAAAAAGGGCAGTTACTGACTGCGTATGCCTGAGAAAATTTGGAAATGAACAATAATAAGAACAAGACATTACTTTTCCCTTCACAAACCTTAGCTCATGCAGCCAGCTGAGAACACTAAGAGTGTGTTGGGTAATTGGCTTTCCTGGATCCCTTGTTTTTAATTGCCTGAATATACAATCAGCTCAAGGTACATTTCTTGTGCTCTAATGAATTTTAACATAAAGGTTTATTTCCAGATGGATCAGCACTGGAAGAGCTTTTCAGCTGTCTTATAAATATAATTTAAATTAACACATTGATACCAAAACCTTGCCACCCAAGAAATTAAGCATAGAATTTATTATGTAATTGTATGGTTATTTTATCGGTGGACATTAAGGTGTTTTTTGGAAAAAAAAAAAAATGCAGCCTGCCTAGAGTTTCCTTATGTTATGGCACTAGGTTGACATTAATTCAGGAACTGTTGTAATTTAGATAAAATTTGAGATATGTCATTTCAGGATGAGAAAAGCTTATTCAAATGTTCCATAATTTTTAATTCACTCTGCATTTATTTGTGACTTGAAAAAACAAGTAAATGAATCTCTTCTTTCTTGACACAGTTTCTTGAATTAGGGACACCTATATGAATGCAGTATGAGGAATATTTAAGGCATGTCATTTCTCAGCTGAAAAAATCCCATCTAGTTGCACTGTAAAAGTGAGTGCAGCACAGTTCATGGAGTATATGCAAACATTTAATTAATGTTGCTGCCAGAGTAAATATGCAGCAGTTTTGACATACATCTGCAATCCATATTTATAGAAGGTATGGAAACAAAGTATGTTGGATGTTGTTCAGATTTGCACCTGCTTATGATGTAGCTGTGATTTTGATTATGTCATTTAACTTCTACGTGCAGCTATTGTGCCACTCGTAAAGAGAAGTAATAATGGTTCCCTTCAGATGGAAGTTACAGAATTTGTAGAGCTCACAAGCTTGAGAAGAAACGATTTCTACACCAGAATTATGAAAGACAACGCGGGCGTCTGCTGTGACACTGCTGTGGGCTCTGCTCATTGTCCTCTCCCATGTCGATTTACTGTGTGAATTTGGCACTGAGACAAGTGACTTAAACTTCACCAAATAAACCCGTAATAATTGTATTTACCCATCTCTGTCAGGAGTTTTATGTGCCTGCATATGCTGTGAATTCAGTGACTTGTAGCAGTCATATATTTTTGTAGTCAAAGGCTACATTCATCTCTCTACCGACCCCTCGTAAACTGTGAAAAGTCAGAATCAGAATTGCAGTGTGCACCTACAGATACACTCTGATTATTGTAATAGCCTTTAATTTAATCTCAGTCAAGTTTCATTGTGGCGAAAGATCTCAAGTCAGAGCTCTTCCTTATACCCGTTCAAGACTGTAGGATGCCATGGTTGCTTACGTTTCATCCAGAAGGTCTGATTTTAGTCAACTGTCATATTAGTCAACTGCCTCTGATAACTGTGTGTCACTTCTGTATTGTTGTCAATGTGTATTTGTCTGTGATACTACTGCATATGCTGTATTTCAGGAAAAGCAGAGATTTCTGACAGATGTCCTACATGAAGTGATGTTGCTGGATGGTTTGGCCAGTTCACATCCAGTATCCCAGGAGGTGCAGCAAGCCACAGACATCGACAGGGTGTTTGACTGGATTGCCTATAAAAAGGTGAGACTAATTAAACCTGTCTCTATATGTAGCTGTCAGTAGCTATTAGAAGATCATGTCAGGTCTGTAAAACAAATACAGTTGTAAAAATATGTATATGGCAGTGGCTACTGTTTGGGAAATGTTCATTTGTGTGGAATATACTACAGTGATTTTAGCCAATTACATTCAACACAATCCAGGATTATTAAATGCTATAAATAACCTTGGGAGGCTGTCAGAATTCAGTAAGAAGATTTGGGGGTTTTTATTACTATTTATTTTGTGGAAGTAGCTGAATTGTGTTAGGTGCTTTAGAAAGATGAAGGGTGTGTAGTCTTTTCCTGTTGAAACTGCCCAGAAAACTTGTAAAGTTTTGTCTGTTTTTCTTGTGCATGAGACTTTTTCTGTCATCTAGTGAAAACCCTGAAGTCATTGCTGAGCAGTGATAGTGAAGCAGCTGCCTTCTGGGGTGGTGAAGGAATATGTATTAAGTTTAGGCAATTTCAAATTGTTTTTCAAAGTATAGAAAGCATTTTGTCTGGCTTTGGGACTAAACAGCTTTTGTGCAGGGATGAGAGTGCTGCACACTTCCACCTTACCTATCACATGGCTGAGCTGGCTGTGAACATATGGCCCAAAAACTGTTTTCCATCATATTGCATGATTATTTTCTGCTTTGTGGTATCATATGTAATACCATGCCTTATTGTCATGACCAGATGTGTTAGATGAGTGACGCAGAGGCTGCTGTGAGGTTGTACTGGAGCTCTGTGCTGACCATTCAGTTACAATAAAGGCACAGAGCTATTGGAGCAAGTCCAGAGAAGGGCCATGAGGATGATCAGGGTGCTGGAGCACCTCTCCTATGAGGCCCTGGCACAGGCTGCCCAGAGAAGCTGTGTCTGCCCCCTGCCTGGAGGGGTTCAAGGCTAAGGTGGATGGGGCTTTGGGCAACCTGGTCTAGCAGAGGGCATCCCTGCCCATGGCAGGGGGGTTGAACTGGATGGTATTTAAGGTCCCTTTCAACCCAAACCAGTTTGTGATTCTGTGATTCTAAGAGCCTTTCAGCTATCACCTTTGTATTTGATAATCTTTTCTTGCATCATGAGCTGCCTGATGCCAGAGTATGACAAGACAGCAGCAGCATAGCACTTGCTTTCCTACCTATCCAGGGATCATTCTAGGCTGAAAGTGTATTCTTTCTTACAGTCAACAGTTATTACCAGTCAGCAGTAATTTCAACTCTGTCTTCTTCCATGAAAGGATCTTTGCCTTTAAGATAGGGCAAATGAGTGTGTGTGTGTGTGTGTGTGTGTGTATGTGTCCACGTAATACATATAGGATGTGATCTGCAAACACAGAATAGTTAGGAAAGTATTTTAAAATGCTGGAGTAGCTCGAGAACCCAAGTAACATTTTCAGAAATCTCTTCGCTGGCTTTGAAAACATTACTCCTGGCCTACTGTGCTATAATAGCCAGCAGCTTTTAGCATACCAAAGTGTTCTCAGTGTTTAAATGTTTCAGTCATATCTTTGCTGGTTAAAGCTGAACCTTGATAGGTTCAGAGGCTTATCTCATAAGAATCGTAATATTTTAAGCATATTAGTTTTTCTAATTAATATCATAATAGTAAAATCACACAGTAAAATGTAATACTTGACACTTATCTTTTCATCTTATGAATGCTTTGCAAACATTAAGTAGTTTTCATTTACATTGAAATGACAAATAGGACAGTAGGACACATCTGTGTACTGTTAACTTTTATGCAGGCTAATAGGATCACTCTGTTTTCTGTGCAGATCAGAATATAGTCTCTCTCTTATACCTGTTTGTTTAAAGGTTCCTTTTTCAGTGGGAGCCAGGCCTGGTTACCACATCTAGCAAACCACCACGAGGAATGGCAGTGGAAAGGTTACCTTCACACATTCATAGGTGAAAAGATTAAAAGACCAACTCTTTCAACCATAAAGTCTCTGTTTTCCTGTCTGATAATTTGTCTGTCCACTGTTCTCTGTAACTGTTTATCCTTTTGTTTTAGATACAAATAATATCCAACATGAAAAAACTTTCCCAACTGATGTCATAGCTGCTCTTTTCGTTTCTGTACCTTCCTTCAAACACCTCACACTGTGTCATTCTTGTCTTGGTTATGACCAGGCCAGAGCTAACTCCACCAAGCAGCCAGCACTGGTGAGCTGAGTTGGCCAGGGCTGTTTTCCACACCACCTGTCATCAATCCAACCCCTATAAAGCCTCTATAAAAACAGAGACCACTGCACTGTGAGGGTGCCAAGGGCCACCTGCAACCATCGCCTGCCCCACCACTCCTTTTTATAGGGCCTAGAGGGATGTTGTTGCTCGTGTTTCTGGGATAGCTTTGTGGTTGTTTGCTTGCTTATTTTTTAAATTACTGTCAAGTATTATGTTCTTGAATTTTTTTCTGTTGACTCTAGCAAAATTTGAATCGGGAACATCAGTGAGGGTTTGTCTAAAATTTTAAAATGTTCATTTCTAAACCGTCCAGCACTACTTGCAGTATCTTTTCTCTGCATTTTGGTGGGGGAGGAGTTTATTCTGATTTTTAGAAAAATCTACCTTGTGCTCCTTGGGACTTTGAATTGTCTGTGTGATCTCTTCTCTATTTCTACAATTCACCGCATGATATTGAAATGATGAAACTTTCTCTCATCTTATTTTTGTTCAGTGAGATGACAGTCATAGAATGTCGTTGTCATTTCATTGTCTTTCCTGTCATCACCACGGCATAAATCAATTAGACATCATTAAAATGTCCATCTCTGCCAGACACTCATCTGTCAGTTTTAAAGATATGCCTCTTGCTCTTCCTGTGCACTTCAGAGATGACCGTTGAATCCATGCCATGTAAATGCCTTCAATCTGAACATATTATTTATTTCGCTTTCTTGTCCTTGGCGGTTGCGCGTGTTAACAAATACCATGACATAAACCCCCGAAGAGTGATACTCGGGTAATCCCACAAGCAGAGTGAAACAACACGCTGATTTTCCACTTAAAGTGTTGAGGGTGATGTTTTGCCTCTTCCAAAAGCATCTCACTAGTCATTCTTTGGATAGGAGTGTGTCATCCTCCACTAGGGCCAAAATATGTAGAGAAAGATGAGAAGTCGTGATAGTTCATTAATAAGCAAGGCTCTTGAGTTACATCAGAGAGTTGATCTGTCTTCTTAGTGCAGCTGGAAGTGAGATAGTGTCCTCCCACGATGATGGGAAAAGTGGTTATATCCCAAGTGCAGCAGGAAATATAGCATATTGAACACAAAAGTGGATCTGAGAATTGTTAAATCAAAGCAAAAAGCGTGACAGCCTTTCCATACCAGAAATAACTGACAGCAGGAATCATAGCCCTGGAGAGCTGCATCAACAGAGGAGGAGAGAGTGCAGCAAGAATATCACAAGGAGCAACAATCAGCAAGGAATAACTGTCTATAATAAAATGGAGAAACAAGGCTGCTGCATCTCAGAGGGAGCAGCCAGACCCAGAGCAGCGTGAGGGAGAGAGATCCCGGACAGAACTAAAGGAGTCATAGCCCAAGATGAGCAGTCACAGTCAGATAAGAGAAGGAATGAAAGGGCACCAAGGACAGTGTAGAGAGCCAGATAATATCTGAAGCCGCTTCCGACAGCCTGCTGCATGCTTTGAAGCGTGCTGGTTGAAGATTCTGGCAGCAATCAGAGCAGGCAAGACCAGTATGATGGAGTGTAACTATAAAAGTAACCCCAGTAGACTATGTCTTGGCAAGTGGCAAACAGTAATCAAAACAAGGAAGAGGATGACTGGAATAGGGAAGAATATTAGAATATTTCTTTTCTTTTTTTTTTTTAATTCTGGCCCTGTAAGCAAAATTAATCTCAGCAGTGAGATACATTACTGGACCTGACTGTTATGCAAACAAGTCATTTCCTATGCCTTTGGATATATAATTCCCCTTTCCTTCTTAACTGTATGCCACTTCTTTAAAAATGCTTTTTTCCTGCTTTCTCTATTGAGTGATGGTAGGGAAGATATATTTGTAACAGCAATAAAGGGAGACCATCCTCCCCTCAAAGGCAACGTTCTGCCTTAGGAAATCTATTCAACTGAAAATTTGCACAAAGGAAAAAGCTCGGCTTCCCTGTATGTTGCAATAACATTTCTGGCAAAGGAGAATTAAAAAAAAAAGTGAAAGCAGTGTCTTGCTCACACTTTAGAGTGTAATTTGCTTTGAATATTTACAGGTAACATGTTCTGCAGGAATGCAGAAGAACAGAAGGCTCTCTAAAACATTTTTGCTATTTTACTCCCGTTTCTCAGGCACTGGGAAAATTATATTGGCACTGTAATAACAAAAAAAGATCAAAACCAACCAAACAATAAAAAAACCAACCCAAAATATCTATTCTGCCCAGTAAAACTGGGATTAGCATCAGAGTGAAATCCATTCAGTTCATGAGTGCAGTGAAATTGTGACAATGTGCATCTATGATATGGTGACAGGAAGTGCAAGCAAGTCATTAACAGTGAAAGAAATATTAAACAAATACTTATAAACAGTAAAATAAGTTTTATGTTTCACTTTCAAGTTGTTCACTTAACTGTATCAATAACATAGGGAATAAAATATAAAATCGAAAAGAATAATAGAATAGAATCTTCTGAGTTGGAATGGACCCTTAAGGATCATTAAGTCCAGTCCAAGTCAGAGCATGGGACTGAGTGCATCATCCAGATGCTTCTTGAACTCAGCCAAGCTGGGTGCCGTGACCACTTCCCTGGGGTGCTTGTTCCAGTGCCTGACCACCCTCTCAGTGAAGAGCGTCTTCCTAATATCCAACCTAAATCTCCCCTTTTGTAACTTTTTTGTAGCTTCATGCTCATGCTGTTCCCTTGGGTTCTATCCCTCGTCACCAAAGAGAGATCAGCGCCTGCCCCTTCCCTTCCCCTCATCAGTAAGCTGTAAGACGGTATCCAGCTAGTTAAAAGTCTTACAATACAATACAGGTGGCTTTACAACACACTGCCTTACCACAGTGTACAGGGAGAGCTTTTTGTTCTCCTTGACTAGTTTAGCTGTGATGTTGTCCTGGGTCCGCATTTGTGTGGTACTGCTTTCTGTTCCATGACTTGAGAGCACAGCAGGTCAGTGCCCAGATTGCAGAAGGTGCTTTCAGAAGCTGTTTGTAATGCTTTGTAACAGAGCAAGTATCTTGTAATGAAAATAAATTCTTTCTGTTCAGATAAAGAGGTTGTAGGTCATTATGGTTTCCGATATGAAAGCTGTTGAAACTCAGAGTTGATGAAACCTTTAGGTTCAAGTTCAGAGCCCCTAAGTGCTAAGAGCTGTGATTTGAACTATGCTGGCTGTCCCACTCCAAGTGACGGGTGCTGGCACTTAAAACTAGGCAGGTGCTTTGAGATATGTAAAATGCTTACCGTAAATAAGGTGTCAGAGCATCTTCCTGACTCAAAACAAACTGTCATTAACTTATCACATTGTTTATTGTGTGCTAAGTATTTTCTGAAGAAGAAATGCAGAAAGCACTGTGTGTGGTATATAAACAGCAGTGCACCTACAGTGCTTAAGCAGCATTACATTCCCCGTGCTGGGCAGAACTGTATTTGGGTTTGATTGGAAATAATACAAATGGAGCACACACCTTAATAACAGCATTGTATTTTAAAGAAGAGCTTGTTAGACAAGATAGTGCAGTCAGGGCAACACAAGGCAGAGTCATTGGGAAGACACAAACTGTTGTGATACAAGACTGCCTTCTGCCTGTTCCTCATCAACAGGCAGCAGCAAACAGTGGCTCTCACAGCCTGGAGGAGGTGATCAGAGCAGAAATGGCAGCAATGGCTCAAGACACTGTACCCTGTCATCATTTGTCATACTCCTTTCTCCATCAGGGAGTCTCGGGAACAAAATTGCGTCTCCATGTCTTGGATGTTTCCGTGGAGTAAAAGCATTGATGGAAGTGGGTACCAGCCTCTGCACAAGGGTTCCTGAAATGTACTGGCATTTTCTGCCCCTCTGGCTCTGCTTTGTAACTATAGTTAGCAGCAGAGGCCAAACTGAAAGTACCTTTGTAAACCTCTACAGGTAGTTTCTGTTATTTTCCTGAAGAGTCTAAAAAGGAGGAGGTATGCCAGAGTAAAGGGAAGGGTTGTCACTGTTGCTGGCAAATGTACTGGTTGTACATGTGCCAGCAACAGTGACATGGAATTTACACGTACATGTAAATTCCACATTTTACATGTGTGTAAAATGTGGAATTTAAGCTGAGTTGTTTAGATGTTTAAGGTAATTTAGTGTGTTGTGTCACTAAATGATGGCCTGGGTTAAGAACTTTATGATTAGGCTCATATTGTCACTTTTACTAGTATGGTGGATAATCTGGATAAGCCTATCTGCTTCCTTATTTCTTCTTATGGGTTTTACATATGTTTTCCAAAGAGAAAGCTTACAGAATTTCATTTTATGTTTCTGCTACGGGAAGGAAATCATGGGCACATGGTGATTTGTTTAAGCAAGTCATGATGCTATCCTAATCAGAGAAGGGAGCATTCACACCCATCAAATTCACACGCACTACGCTTCATTCTCCTTGTAGCATTTGGAGGTGCTGTTGGAGAATACAGAAAATAGCCAAACAGGAGTGTTACAGTGCTCAGTTTCTGAAAATGGAAGAGGGGTTTAGTGGTGGTGGCTCATGATACGGTCTAATTAATTCCCTGAAAAGATTTTCTCAGTGAGTACTTCTGCAGTTCCCAGAGATGAGATATTTTGGATAGAGACAACTGAAGAATTCCACAGAGAGTACCAGCTGCTTTTACAGCTCGGTAGAAGGATTTTAGCAGAGGTCTCTCAGGAGAGACCGCCACGGTACCGTGTTTTAACTGATGGCATGAATGGGAAGCTCTTGTTCCATGATTATCAGGGTAAGGCCATCTGCCACAAGAGATGGTTCAGTTGCAAAGGTAGGAAGGTAAAATACATTTCAGCTGGGCCTTCTGAGTGGGAGCTGAGGAACAGTTGGATTTACCCTCTTGGAAAAAAAAAAAGGAAAAAGCAAGAGTGTACAGGTGTTTGCTTAAGGTGTAAATGGAACACCTGGATTTGAAAGTGGCTACTCACTTTTTCAGGTCTTACAGGAGAACTAAGGGGTGTCCATTGATTTGCTTAGGGTCATGCCAGTCACTCAACAGATGTTACAATCACATCTTTCAGTCCACTTTAACATGCTAAGAGTAAAAATACAGTTCTTTTGGTCCACTACATGTAGTGTTGCAACACAGCTCAGTTAACCCAAGTTTTTAAATAATTCATTTACCCACATATGCACTGTTCTATATCTGCATTTGAGCAAATTGTGCAGATGTGGCTTAGTCAAAGCATGTTTTTTTGTTAAATTTCTCTGGGATTTGACAGATTTCATTTTGGTTTTTAATTCTAGACAAGAGTTCTCTTTTAAATGTCCCATTTTTGCTACATGTTTGATGTACATTGTTCTTTTTCTTTAATTCATGCTGTGTTTTTCCCAATAAGCTAAATTTCATGGGGCATCCAGCTGTGGTTGCTTAGTACCAACAAAGAATGATTGTTTTTGGAAAAACGTGACTTGGGTATTACTTGTTGGCTAGTGTTCACATTACAAAAACAATGTGCAAATGTGCATTCTTTGTATGAGTGCCTGGTAACATGCTCTTCTAATATTTGAAATGAGCTTAGAATCACAGAATTATCTAAGATTTTCAGAAATAAAGAATCATTTATCAATTCAGGAACTTTGAACTGAAATTAAATTACACTCATTTACTTAAGAGCCCATTTGATTGTGGATACCCATAGGCTTCTATTTGACAGTACTGTAAAAATATTTTCAGTGGTTTTTAGGAAAAACCCCAACCTACATGCTGCTTTCTATTACAGTTTTAAAAAGTCTATCTTCAGCACGATTCATGAAGAAAGAGATACATTTCAACCATTATTTTAAAAATACTGGCCAAAACGTGAAAGCTCTTTTTGCCATCTTAGCAGTGATTCTGCTAAGGTAGTTCATGCCTGCTTTGATTGTGTACAGCAGGCATGGCTCTGCCTTATGGGTGAGGGGCCATGTCATGGCCCAAGTGTGAAAGGGCAACTCAGATTTTTAAGAATATTGCAAAGAATTGAAATTAATTATTTTTATCATGCTTCTCTGCTGAAGAATGGATTGATTCCCATGCTCAGTTTATTCTTTGAAACAGGTGGGTTGCAGGAGCTAAGGATTTGAGGAAGCGCTAACTAGAAGAGCTACAGTAGTTGTTAGGAAGTCTACAGAGCTGTGTGGTATCTACCTGCACCTTCTGAAGGTTACCAGATAAGGAGCTTCAGAACTTCTGGCAAAGGATCGTAGACCTTCTGTACAAACTGGAGTGTAATGTACAGGAAGGTGTAAGGTACAGAAAGGACCCTGGGGGAAGTCCTGGGAGCTATACGCTGGTGAGTTCCTTCTCTGGCAAGGTGAAGGCTCTAAAGGAGTAAGGTAACTGAGCACACGGATAAATGTGTTGGACTTTCCTGCACGTAACTGGGAAAGAGAGCTTCTGTCTCACTAACCAGCTGGAGTTCTTGGGGGCCCCATGAGTAGACACTGGATTAAGAAATGTCTTTGACAAAGCACCTTGCCTAGAGCTCAGGGGAAATAGTTTAAGGATGGAACTATGTAATGCTTGCATAATTTAACTGATAACTGATTCATTGAAAAAAAGAATGCAAGTGTGTATCAGGGATGTATTAATAGCCATCAGATGTTGTATGTTGATTCTTGCATTAAAGCAGGAGATCTTTATAAAAGAATCATACCTTTGTGTGTGAATGCCTGTATGTGGTCGGAGCCTTGTTTTAACTGATAAAAATGGAGGTGATTATAACACATTATTATTATTGTCTATAATAGCTCTAATAACATTGTGAATAAAATCTAGAGTAACTGAGATAGAGGGTATAGTAGCTCACATTTGCCTTAGTTAGGAAGTAGCCCTAATCTTGAATTGCAGAGATAACATCACAGAGAAAAATAATTGTAGGTCTCCTATCTATGTCCTATTGTATTTGAAAACAAGGGGTGCTATTATATATTAATCAGGACTGATTTTGAGCTGAGTACTGCACAGTAGAATAATGTAAATAAATCACCTGTATTCAGTGTTGGGTTAGTTTTTTTTTAATGAGAGAAGAAGCAGCAAAGTGATTGGGTGGAGGGTTTGTGGAAAACAGACTTTTATTTATTTATTTTTAGAAATTCAGTTATGTATAAAAGTGATACTATTTTTTTATTAGTCCAGTGCTCCTCTCCTTAACATCTCACTCCTTGCTTACACCTTGGATACCACGGTGGTGGTTTTCATACCAGGATACTTCCTGATTTCTGTTTTTATGTCACAAAAGGGATCATTCTGAACTAAATAATATCAAAAAGCTTTCCTTCCTGAACAAGGATGGCAAAGGTAGACATTCAGGAAAGGAGAGATATATTGAGGTCTGTCAACTTATTATTACTGTTATTTGGCATTATGTTATGGGTAGGTGAGCCTGAAAGCTGCAGTCTCAGACTTCAAAAACTCAGAGGGTGTTTTTGTACCTTTCAATGCTTTTGCATTTTCTAAGGTTGCTCCGTAAGTTGCAGGATAAAATATATAGAGAGGGATTCATGTCATCTCACGGGATGTTCACTATGGAGATTTCTGCCATTGACTAGTCCCCTAAGCTGCCTATATCATCAGTGAAGATAAACCAACACTTTGAGGGTAAAATTAATCTGTCCTATTTTAGATTCATGCCTTTGGATGAGATGAATCAGGATTAGCTGAAGTGCTTGCTTCTCTCTCCATTGCCTTTAAAGGGAGTCTAGGCAGCTGGCTCAGCTGTACCCGACCGAGTAAGCATTGGATAGCTACAGTGGAGGCATCTGCATTCAGTCAGATGAATCTCAATCCTATGGTTAAAACAAAACCAACAAAACGTGCAAATGAAGAAGCAAAAAGAAAAAAATGAAGTTGATGTTCTAGGAAAAAATGATGAGTTTTGGTGGGAAGGAGGATGGAAGAGCAATGCTTTTTCTTCATCAGCTTTTATGGTCTCTTCCTTCCCCTACTCAAACACATTTACAAAGCGATAGATTATTTCACCCTCACAAGAGTCAGCTGTAGTTCATGGTTCCTGTTTTGTGTTGGTGACATTTTTCTCTCATGAGCACTTTTTCGAATACCGACATAATTTTTGGTCCTTAAAAGAATAATGCTGATTGAGTTTCCAGCTCATTTGTATCTCTTCACACACGGCCTCATGCCCTTGCCTCCCAGCTTCTACATAATCCTATGTGCTAGTTTACTGATTTTTATATTGTTTCCTTCCCTGCAGCTGCTTCGCCAGTTCATTATTTCAGGAGCTTTTCTTTACTCTCTGCTCAATACAGTACATCCACCTTCAGCTAGCAAGCACGCAGCCCTCTCCTGTGGTCTCTCTCTAGAATACCTATATTTCTTGGGAATTCTTGGGAGATATTCTCGGGAACTATTTACTGGTACAGAGCTTTTGTAACAGGGTGGGGAATCGGTCTCTGTATGTCCTTTTTGACAGTGCAGTTGATTTAATCTCACCTCACTTGAAATGTCTGAGATGTCTGCACTGCAGATATGTACCTACGCACTAGTCACCCACGGATATTTTTGGAGTGAATTACAAGAGATGGGTGCGTTTAGGGTACAATTCTACTAATCTTTTTGGAGCTGTCCACTGACTGCAAAGAAAGTCTAAACAGCTAAAGTAGTTGTGGACACAGATGCTAAAGATAGCTTCACTGAGTCAGACAGATTACCTCCCACCTGGCTTTATAACTGTTTTGTGTTGCATCTGGTAGTTGATTTTTCTGGATTCCTATGAAAAACTTTTCCCCCCCCGTTAAAGAAAATTCCATGTGGTATTCTCATTTGTGTCGATGCTCTCATTTGTGTAAAAAATGATTACAGGATGCAAATTGCAAGTGAAACAGTTAAGTTTCAGAATTCAGGTATAGTAATATCAGATCATTAAATAAGTCAGCTAGTTAAAGTAATTTACAGTAATTGTGATCTGTAATGATGCTAAAGGATCACAAAATGTAGGAGTGGATCTTTAAACATTAGTTTCATTTAATCTGAGATCAAGGTTGCAATCATGCTGTTTTATGTTGGAATAGAGACTGAATGCTTTAACTGTGACTTTGTACTTTTAGATTTCAAAGACAAGTTAAGCAATTATATAAATTAATTTTGCTCCTAATTTTAGTCATGGATGGTCTTTACCATGGTGTGAGTGTTCAAACATGTTTCTTCAGGGAAAGAAAGAGCATAAACTTAGAGCACTTAAGGCTGTGTTGGCTAATTGCCCACGAGCATGGCTTTTCCCAAGAACACTTTGCAGGATAGGACTGCATCTGCAGTTAATTTCCATGGAGTAGCTGATATTTTCTATCCCTCCTTTCATATAGCAGTGGAGTGTCAGTGCTGAGGCTGAGGAATGTCTGACTCTGCAATAGGCTATATGAAGAACACACTGGGTAGTCTTGGGTGAATGATTTCTCTATGAATTGCCTCAGTTTCCCTTTAATTTGCAGCATATTGATATCAGTGCTTTATGAAACACTTGAGAGACCTGCTAATGAGCAGTGCTTCTGCAAAGCCAGGTAACGCCATTAGCCATTGACCGAGTATGTAGTGTGGTTGTCTGAGTAGACGTATTAAGATGGATGCAGTGGGTTAAAGTGTGTCAGATTTTACACTGGCAGCTACATAAGCACCTTTTTTTTTTTTTTTTTATTAGGAAAGGATTGCTTTCCAGTAGACCTGTTAAACCAATGTGGTTTACCTCTTGGCAATGTACTGAGTCATCCATTGAGTGGAGGAAAGTACTTAAATCATCAGTAAATAGCCATTTGTCCTGTAGGAGAGCCAGGTTCACTTCTCAAGACTCCATCTCTCTTGCCTTGGTTGGACAAATGTTGGCAGAGCAGAAGTGGCCCTAAGAGTGAAGCGGGGAGCAGATCAATTTCATGTCAAAGCATTCAGGGAACCGTGTTGACAAGTTCCAGAGGGCATCCTCTGTGGCCAGATAGATTTGCTTTGACTTAAGATTTTTCTGTAGATTTAGGTCTAGGATGAAGAAGCTATCAGAAGGTATGGAAGTCCAGATCCTCTGGACTGCATCTGGTTCACTGCTTGCTAGCAGATAGTGAAAATGCTAGCATGTTCAGCAGAGCCCAAGGATAGTTACTCCTGTAAACTGAATTTACTGGCCATGCCTTCTTTACTTCCCAGGAGCCTGCGGTTAGGGTCATCTTCCAAGCTTCGGTAAGCCTCTCATGCCATTTACTGCGCATACCTCTTGTTTTTTATCTCTCGGCCTGCAAACCTATTTCTCTTCATCTCCAGTCAGTGTGCCAGTGTTTGCTGCCTTTCCCTTTGCTTCCCAGAGCTGGCAATGTATCAGTTGCTTATGCTTTTCTTAGGAGTGTGTATCCCTGTTCTCTGTTCTGCCTGCTCTCAAAGTGGGAGAAGTGTGAGAGAAATGAGTGATATCCTGACTCTTCTTCCTCCCATTTCTTTTCCCTCCACAACAAGGGCTGTATTTGCTTTGGATTCTCGTCCCTTCTCTCCAAGATAGTTTTTTCCTCCTGAGGTTCTCTGGTTTTCTATTTCCCCCTTTTTCTTTAGAATCCCTTCCTTCCTCAAGTAAGTACAGAAGGTATTTACTTTCCTAGTGTGGAGAAGATGGCAGAACAGGAACAAATATGTTGTTCTGGAAGCTGTAAATGGGACTTCTGAGTTTCCTGAAGGTAACTAATTGGTAGAAAGTTCTTCTAAAGTACTTGTGTAAAGGAACTGATCCTAAGAGAGTATTCCTGCCTTTGTGCCTTGGATCTATCTCCTCTTCAGTCTTATTTGTTTGCTGTTTAAAGACCATAGTTCCATCCAACATGTGGCTCAGTATTACTTGTGAGAGGAATTCTGTGATTTTTTTACATGTGTCTGACAGTTTTTGGTCTCTATGTGTAAGATCATATGAAGGTATTCCCTTGCGTACTTGTCACACAAGTCAGTAGTTAAGGTGCCTACATAAATACATGTTTATTGTTACTATGTGAAATTTAAACTGTGAAAAGAAACAAGGTGACCCTGAAATACTAACAAGTAAGAAAGGGATGTGTGAAGATTGAAAAAATGTCTTTGTTAAGGATTTATGCTGATTTACATTTTATGTAATTTTTGTTCTGCTACAGGTGTTTCCTGTTGCTTTGCCCAAGTTACATAGAGGATAAATAGGATTTTTCTATTTATTGAATTGGTTTTGTATTCTTTAAACAGATTTATCTGCTGTTTATCTCAGATGTTTAAGCAGAACTTTACTCATTCTGTTCCTCTAGTAAAGCAAGTGCAACAATGCTTCCTGACCTATTGTCTTGTCTGTTCAGGTAATTATCTGTTTCAATAGGGCTTATTTTCAGTGCTGCTGTGTGTTCCAGGCAGGATTGGTCTCCCAGTAAGATTATGTACTACAATAAAAACATAGCCTAGTGTTAATAATGCAAACACCATATTTTGGCTTATACATTGTTCTGTTTTTACAAGCAACTACGAATGTCTCCTCAGTTAATGATTTTTTTCTCTTTTTTCTCCCCAGTTATTTTGCTAACTATGTATTATTTGTTGTTGCTGCCTATTTGAAGAACTTGTGGTGTTTTCTTATAGTTCACTAATACTTTACAAAATCTTTATTAATCTATGTAATTTCTGTTATTTCAGAATGTTGGTTATTAGAGATAAAGCCTACAGTACTTCAACAATAGTCCCCTAAAAATATATCAGGGGAATGTGTGACATGGTCTAAAACCTGTGAAACTGTTAAATTCAAAACTATCATGAACTTTAATCTAGCAGGAAAAGACATAAAATCTTTTCTGAAAGCTGAAGTTAGAGAAATTCAGATTAGGGAAAAGGTGCACATTTTCATTGTGACAGTAAATACTGATTGTGACAAGTTATGTGGTACTGCAAAATATTTTCCTGTTCTTGAATCTTCCTAAAATAGATGCTGTTGTGTAAAGAGAAGCAATAGGTTTTCTGCCTAAATTACTGTTTGACCCCTATGAATGCAGGAAGTCAAATTACCTTGCTGCAATAGTCCTTGGGGCTTCAAAACCTTGAATTTTTGAATCTGAGATGATTCTTTTTGTTTAATATTATTTCCTAATTGATTTGCCTGATTTCTGAACCTACATCTGTAGGTGAGGTTGCCGAGTCCTAGCATCATGTTTTCTTATGGCCTTTGATTCACTGACTTTTAATCAAAAGTGTCCTCCCTGTCGTGCAGTGATCTGTACTAAGTGTGACATTTGATTAATGGGATTGGAAGGCTGGTTGTCTTGAAATTGGATTGCAAAACTGGGTATTATAGGTAAATCATCAAATCTGGTCTGCAAAGATCTTTCTGCTTAAAATGGAGCACTAGTGCAAAGGGAAAATAAAGCATACAGCAGCTGTGGTTCTGAGAGGGAGTGAGAAGATGCAAAGGGGATGCCTTAAAGGAAGCTACCCTGGCAAGTGTCTCACTGTTCCTTGGGGTAGGTACTGAGAATTAGGTAGAATGTAGGTGCTGTGGAACAAAAGACATATTTTAGGCATGTCTGTTTTGCCTGAAGGGTCAAAGGGATAAGAACTGGCCTAAGTAGAGAGTGTGTTATGCAAGCACTTACCTCTTTGCGTGACACAGTGGGGAATAAGCTGACTCTTAATAAGTAAAATACGTATGTCCACATCTCAAAATTCTTAGCAAAAGGATCCCCTTCCAGATCTTCAAATCTTGAAGGCTTTTACAAAGGAAAAGATCATCACTAAACCCTGATTTACAGTAGTATAACAAAGGTAAAGATGTTATGAATGATCACCATGGTAGAATTTAGCAAGAACAATATTTTTTGCCCTCATTTAAAACTGTGCAGTACTGCTGAGTGCACAAATGGCTGGGGCAACCAGCTGTGGAGCTGACACATCCGTACTCCGGCAGCAGAGAGAACGTGTTTAATGACCGCACCTTACTCAGCATACAGGGCAGGATGGCATCAAGATGAGTCCACTTCCTCACCTCTCCTCGGGACTATTTGCAGTTTCATCTCTCTTTTTCTTTTCTTTATTCCAGTAAAGATTGTATTAATCAGAAGTTTCACAGATGGTAATGTAGGATGGAAATATCTGTTATGGAATAATCCTGACATGCAAAGCTGGTAACTTCTTCTTTTTCCTTATTTCCCGCAGGGTGCAGCTCTAATTCGAATGTTAGCTAACTTTATGGGTCACTGTGTGTTTCAGATGGGCTTACAAGTAAGTAAAGGCATTTCTGTCTTTGTGTAGGTATGCATTTCTAGCAGTTTCTCCTACTTATTTTTAAACTGTATTTGTATCTATTTGTGGAAATGTTTATTTACTTCATTACTGAGGCACCAACATGTCCCAGAAGATAAATTTGACAGAAGATGCTGAGTCGTGTAACACACTACACAGTTCCACATGCATTTCTTGGTGTGTCAAGTGACTGCACATTAACTTACACACAGTTTTGTGTCTCTTCTGTGTAGATTGGCATGTAAAATCCATTTTATCCGAACAAGCAGTAACAAATGATGTCAAACCAGCTAGAAAGTACACAGACTTGAAACTAATAATTCTCTTTAGATAAATATTTTTGCTTTGCGTTCCCCCACAACATAATCCTTGAGCTTTACTTCTAACCTTTGATAAGCATGGAATGCTTCTCTGCCTTAACAATGTTTTGAAACCTCACTCTGCCTTTTAAAAGAAGTTTAAAGAGGTACCATTTCTGCATGGACTTAAAGAAATTCAACATGCTGATTATCAAGGATGAAGTCTTCCAGCAATAACTCAGCATAAATGAGTGTTTTGCAAACTATTTAAAAACAAACAAGCTAAAGCATAAAAAACAATGCAACTCCCTCTATTCCATTGAAATCTGCTTGAGTTAAATCATGTTACAGGCAGCTGTGATGAATGAATTATGTATGATGCAGCCTGCTACTTAGAAGTGTCCTTTAAAGTAAATTGATGTTCACCTGAAATACAATTATGCTAAGATGGAAAGAGCGATCAATCTTACCTGTTCTTACTAAGCTTTTCATTTTGAAATTTAAATAAACTACATCTAGGATCAGGTCATTTTTTTTAAACAAAAATAATGCTACATCCAACCAAAATGAATTGGAAGGTAAAATATAAACCAAAAGTTAAATAAATGCATTGTCTGTGTCAGAGAGGTGTGCTCCATGCAATAGGCGATGAAAGGAAACCTGTGGGGGAAGTGCAGCTTTCTGGGGAGTTTATAGGACATTCAGGGTTTTCAGGGTAACTTATTCACAGGGCCCAGTTGGCTCATTTTCTGAGATGTAACTCCAGGTCAGATCAGTTAGTTAGTTATCTTATCCAGATAAGAAATCTTGAGATCAAAAGTTTACTTCATAAAATACATCGAGGCCAAAACCCGCATCTCATTTAAGCCAAGAAGACTTCTGTCCTTAGCCCAGCAAATTCCATATACTGGGCAGTAACTTCTGCCTGCACAGATATATTCACATAGAAATTCAATATTACTTTTTTGTGGGTTTTTTTATATTTTTTTTTAAAAGAAGGGGTTCAGGAGGGGAAGGATTTAATACAAAGATCTCAAAACTCCTTTTTCTATTTTCTTGTGTTACAGCGGTGTGAAAGTTGTCCAGAAGTAAATTTAGGAAAAAAAGATCAAAGAATAAGGCTATGCAGGGATTAAATAATCGTAATTACCATAAAATTGTAATGGAGCTTTGTTTTTTGAATGGTTTCCTATTATTTCTGCTTTTCACCAGTTCTGCTGTAAATAGAAACTCTTCTGTTTGCTAATGAAAGTCTATGAAAATTCTAACTGTGAAAAGCTGACTGGTGAAACTCTTGGCATCGACTCAGTAGGAAGATGGTATTCCAACTTCTTTTAGAAAAAATATATTTGAAAATCCAGGTACAGATTTTACATGTGTTGAACAGCATGAAGTTCATAATCTTGTTCATAAACTACAGGTATGTACAGTTGGAAATGCCTGTCAGTTATTTAATTCTTTGTGTTTTGTAGATCTAACAAAATAGTATCCTTGCTCTGTAGAGTTAGGAGGCTACTTCTGTTACTGGTAAGCTGAAGAACTAGTTTACCTCTTCTGTCATGCATTCATTTAGGCTTTATAGCTCCTTAGCTGTGGTACCATTACTTGGGATTTAGCACCGTGTTCATTTGAATTCAGTTTTGTCATGGAATTCTGACATTCAACTAAATGGCCTTTCTCAAGGATAGCTGGAAAATCAAGTCTTTATTACTGCTATTTATAAATCTGTTCAGATAACAAATACTGTGAAAGTGCACTTGATGGTCCATTCCTCCTCGTTCATTCTAATGGCATGCTGAGTAACTCAGTTCTGAAGGACCTTCACTGTAACTTATTTGCTTTGTTTTTCATTAGCCTCCAGTACATGGAGCACATCAGTGTTAATAACATTAATATTATTTCAGTTCTTTTTAGCGTATCAGGTACATCCTTAGTGTTCCACAGATGATGAAAAAGACTATTCCTCTAGTCTTATTACACTAGCATGAACGGTAATGGGTAACCCTTTATTTGTGTTTGCATTTTTGGTTTCATTGAAATCAAGGTATGATTCGTCATTAATTAAAAGCTACAAAATTAGAGCTTTTATATAAGAGCAGCTACCACGAATATGCTAACCTTTAGGTTAAGGGGAAGAAAAGATTTCGAGCAAGAAGCAAATAGGATAGCTACCTTTTTGTTCCTTACCACCTTTTTCTTAAACCTGATTACAAGTCATCACCTGGCAGGTGGACTTTCTGAAGAGCGGATCAAGATAGCCTAGGCGAGAAAAATCTCTCGTATGTTGAAGAAACCAATTGATTGTGTTGAAAAGAATAAAAATGTTAATGAATGAGAGTGAGGCTCTTCGTTGGATATTCTTTAACAATTAACATGAGCAAATATTTAAAGTTGCTCATGGTCTCTAAGAGTTCAGCAGACTGTTCTGACGAGGAGTCTGCAAGGAGGTAAAATTGCAGTAGAAATGCTCAGTTTTACCCCATAGATGGCTTTGGAGAGATTCATATCTGTCAGGAGTAACAGGCCTGTTGTAAATATACTGTGAAAGTCCATTGAATTGTAGTGTGGAAGTTCCACAATAAAACTGCAGCCCAAGACTACCTAGGGAAGGAAGGTATGATTTTCTGGAAACCCTTCAAAGACATGCAATATATTGAATTATATGACATTTTCAAAAAAGATTTAGTAACAAAGACAGGACTTTCTTACTGTTTTAACATAGTACTCCATAGACAAATCCAAAAGAGAACATATTTATATTGGTTTTAATGAGTAATTGAATGATGGCAGTAGTACCCATAGCTGGTAACACTTGCACATTAGAAAGTCACAGCTATTATTTTTGTAGAAAACGTCTAATAAGCCTTCTCACAGCAGGTGATTTCTTTCTTTTTAAAAGTCCTGACATCTTTCACAATGTGAGAAGTTCCTTATGCTCCAGGTAAGTTCTAGAGGTGCATGTCACAGAATGTCAGTACTCCTCTTACAACGTGGCATTGCTTTTCAGTCAAAAAAGCCATAAATCAGCTAGGACAGTCATTAGAGTATTAAGAGGCTTGGTCTGCACCACTTGCTCTGATAATGTTTCCGAACTGCATAGATTGGTAGAGGAAGGAGCTGTAAGTTGGCCTTAACATTCAGTCATGTTTCAAG
Source organism: Heliornis fulica (assembly GCA_013399135.1). Taxonomy (NCBI): domain Eukaryota; kingdom Metazoa; phylum Chordata; class Aves; order Gruiformes; family Heliornithidae; genus Heliornis; species Heliornis fulica. The sequence continues at coordinate 246,669 of VXBZ01008816.1, read as the reverse complement.
ACAGTAATATGTGATATAATTGTAGATTTGTGTGAGATTTTAATCTGCAGGCCGTTGTTCCTAGTCCATGTACTTGAAATAGATGACTGCTTACATGACTGGTGTCATTGCATTACACTTACTGGAATGTTTTACTGCTTTGTGGCAAGGTCTATTTTTTTCATATTACGTATATATAGAAAAGACAGTGATTTGAAGGTCTGGTATTTACATGTGTGTAAAGGGGCACCTGCAGCTCTTTAGTGAGACATTTCTGCAACGTTTTATTTAAATTTTTCTTGGTTAAATTATTTTGGAGCCTCATCTCTGTTACTGTACGTTTGTCAACACTGCATTTCATGTGCCATGTGGCAGCTCATTGATCACATAGATCTGTATCCTTTTGAACTTCACTTGCTGCTATGCATGTGTTCATCACTCACTCTGATTTACTGCATTGTCAGCAGTTTGAATTAGTTACTGTAGGAATCCCTGCTTCCGTGATAGATTAACTGCTTTTGTACTTTAGGCTTCGCATTGTACATTTGGAAGTAGAATTTTCATACAGTGCTTTGGGTATACGCTGTCTCTTTTTTTGGTGCTATTGAGTGGCCACTGTATTGAAACAAATTGGTCAACCTTTCGGAGGAGCTGTCTGGGGAAATGTGACGTGCTGGCTGTTAAATACATCAAGGTTCAGATTTCAATCACTTTTTACTATCATAAAGCTGCCTAGTTAGACTTTTTTGCATCCTCACTGCTTAGTATTTCCTGCTTTTTTACTGTGCGTGCCTGCATTCTGTCAGGATTGTGGCAGTCAGTGCGGAACCCAGTCAGAAACTTCCTAGGTGTAAAATAAAGCTCTAATGAGCTATTTTCCACATTGTTTGCACTTCTGTCCAAGAATCTAGTAGCAGAAGAAATGTATTCATTGTTTCCACAGTAATATTTTATAATCTACTTTTTAATATAATATATTGAAGAGTTTTCAGCGTACCCATTTTATCATACCTATTTATTATACCTTTATTTCCTTTCCTCAGCAGTTAGTTGTACACTGTTTAAAATGGGACATCACTGTAGACTTCTTAATAGAGTTTCTACTAAAAGGAAAAAAATAAGTAAAACAGACACCTTAGGGTCAGGCTCAGTAAAGCAGTGAGCTGCAGTGCTGTCCCTGGATCAACGGTGCACATGGAACTACCTGGAGTTATCCTTTGCTTGGTGGGAGGATGTAACTTGCCACCAGGCAGGAACATCTTTACATCTGGAGTACCTGTATTGTCTCCAATGGTACATTTAGTAGATGTTGAGTACTTTTCAGCTAATTGTGCACCCATGTCCTCTGGTTCAGAAGCGCACAGAGGGTATGACCTTTGTGAACATCAAAGTATCACCATGAGTGTACTGGCTGTGACCTGTCCTTATGTGAGTTACTACTGATCCCTTTAATTTTCAAAATGTCTCACTTCTACTGACAGTTGTCAACAAGATAACTTGGGCATGTTAAAAGCAGGACGTAGGAAGTCATAGGAAATCTCATAGGAGCTGACATCACTGTTTTCCACACTGCATGTTGTACGAGATTGATAACATCTTTCACCTTTTTTGGCCCCTCAGCATTTCTCATGCTTCTAATTTACATCACTCCGTACTTAAGGTTTATATTTGTTAAATTATTTCAGTGTTACAGACATTTTCTGTAGCATTTTCCATTGTGACTTAAGTAGGTCAGCAAAAGGTTACCTAAGAAACTTCTGGAAGTTGTACTGTCACAATTTTTTTTATTCCTTTGAAAGTGTTAAAGATGTACAGCATAGTGAGGGCCAGACAAGACTATCCACTACCAAAAATGGAAGTCCTTCCTCTAGCTCTAAAAGGATTTGAGTATACTGTGTATATAGCAAAATGCTTCTGTTTAAAGAAAAAAATGTGACCGAAGATGTATAACTTAAATGTAGAGCTATCAAGAAATGCTGAATGTAATTTTATCTTTGCATTCTTTGTCTTTTTTGTATGCAACTTAACCAGGATTTTTAAATTATTCAATTGCCCAGTGTATTCTATGTAGGACAGTGTTCTGCTTCAATTCACAAAGTGGACCATCCTAATCAAATTGTCCTTCTATTCAGTAGTTTTGTACAATATTCATTTGCTTTGTAGCCTCATTCCTAACCGCTACATACAGTTTTCTTAAATGCCATCCTGTATGGTATCAGAATGCACCACCACATTAGTGAACAAAGACATAAACCTCACAGGGAGGGGAGGGGTGGTCTAGCCTCATTTTATAAATGGAGAACCAGACCCACAGAAATTGAAGTTAAAACTTAGGCAAGTGTAGAGTGTGCAATATGAGATTGCCAGTGCAGCACTTTCCTCCTTCATGTGGGCAACCCTGGCTACACATACAAACTGAGGGATTTGGGTGTCTTGGAAAGTTAAACATGAGCCAGCAGTGTGCCCAGGCAGCCAGGAGGGAAAACCATATCCTAGGGTGCATCAAGCATGGCATGGCCAGCCAGTCCAGGGACGGGGTGTGGCCTCACCTTGAGCACTGTGTGCAGTTTTATGTGGCACAGTGCAAGAGGGCCATGAAACTATGGAGAGTGTACATAGTGTCCATAGAGAGGGCAAAGAGGATTGTGAAAGGACAGGAGGAAAAGTCTTATGAAGTGAGCCTGAAGTCCCTTGGTTCATTCAGCTGAGGGTGACCTCATCATGGCCTGTGGCTTCCTGATGAGGGCGAGGAAAGGGGCAGGCGCTGATCTCCTATTGGGTGACCAGTGATAGAACCTGAGGGAATGGCATGAAGCTGAGACAGGGCAGGTTTAGGTTGGATGTTAGGAAGAGGTTCTTCTCTGAGAGGGTGGTCGGACACTGGAACAGGCTCCCCAGGGAAGTGGTCAGAGCACCCAGCTTGATTGAGTTCAAGAAGCGTCTGGACGCTGCGCTCAGTCCCATGCTCTGACCCTGTGGCCCTTTGTGGAGCCAGGAGTTGGACTTGATGATCCTCATGGGTCCCTTCCAACTCAGGACATTCTGTGATTCTGTGTATCTTAGCACTTAGAGATGAGAAGAATTTCTGTGTTCAAAGCAAAGCTTCCACTGGCTTCATCGTCAGCTGCAAACACTCACCATGGCTGTAGCTCATCCTGCAGGGCACCAAGGTGGGACTCCAAAACCTCCAAACCCAGGGCCATATGTACTGAAACCACAATTACAGCAGCCACCCATCAGAACTACTGTTTGGTTTTTGCCTCATATAACATAGATGCTCTGGAGAGAGAGCTTTTTGCTAAAATGCTGCATTAGCAGAATATTCCTGTTTCAGTTACATTAACTCCTTTCCCTCCTTTCTGCTCTGCTTTTTGTCCCCGTAGCAGTTGGATCAGACAGTTTTCTTCCTTGTCTGTCAGGGTTTGCGGAGAGAAGGGAAAAGAGAGAAAGCTCTTTGCTTTCTGCTTTAGGGCCGTAACCTCCCTCTGAGCTTTGGCATCTGTGAGCAGTCACTGAGGGAGAGAGAAGGACTCTGGCTGCTGGGTCACCTCAGGTTGATCAGCGAAAGGGAAAAGCATGGTCCTGAAACAATATAACTTTCCTTTGCACCTTTAGACTTGTGCTCTGGTGCATGGGGTCAGCAGAGCTTTTCAAAGAAAAGAGTGCTAAGAAAAGGTGAAATACGATATTTTCTGCCTTACTTTCTGTTGTTGGCTGAAATTTTGGGAAAGAATTCAGTCTGAGGTGTACTTTTTTGAAGATAAAATTCCAGCTCAAACAGTTACATTTTGGCTACATTAGAGGTCTCAGCAGGGGGAGTTGTGAAGAGTGGTAATGGCAGGTGCTGGTGAACCTCAGTAGCTGGCAATGTCCCCAGTGCCCATGTTCAGAACAAGGTTAAAGTCCCTGTGGCCTTCATTAGGAGGAAGTCGTGCTGTCCTTCAGCTAGGATAAAATGCGACTTCCTTGCTGCATTGCTAAAGCTTCTTAAAAATGAAAAACAGTATAAACACTATTTATTTAACAAGGTAAGTTTGTTTCCTCAGAACAAGATTGCCTTTTATGTCCATGCTACAATCGGTCATACTGCAGATACCATGTACGCTTTCAGTGAGCTCCTATTTTGTTGCATGTGGAATTCAGTTATGACTGTTTTCTCTTTCATTTTTATTGTATGAATTATTAAGAGGAAGAATGATAGGCAAGAATTCTCAGATAACGTCAGTGGGCTGAGCAGCTATTTAGGAAAATGTTTTCTTTTGGAATAAAATTACATGGTTCTCCTGATGGGGCTCAGTGGCAGCCTCGCCTCTGTTGCTATGAGGCAGCACAATGGAATTTACAGGGCACTGGAAGTATGCATTTCGTGTGCGAATCTGCTGTCCTCGTGCAATGAAAATTTCTATTAGCTCTTTGGAAGTCAGTGGGGATATTTCCAGCACAAAGATTGCAGCATTCAACTCCTAGTTGACACTTAATACACATTGGGAATGAAAGAAATCTACTTCGGTTCAACCTGGTGGAGGACATTCAGAAAAAAGCTGAATCCCTGATAGTTAAAACATGCCATCATAAAATCTTCTCCTTCTCCTTCTCCTTCTCCTTCTCCTTCTCCTTCTCCTTCTCCTTCTCCTTCTCCTTCTCCTTCTCCTTCTCCTTCTCCTTCTCCTTCTCCCTCTCCCTCTCCCTTCTCTGTCTTGTCCTTCTCCCCCATTTTCTCCTTCTCCTTCTCCTTCTCCTTCTCCTTCTCCTTCTCCTTCTCCTTCTCCTTCTCTCCCTCTCCCTCTCCCTTCTCTGTCTTGTCCTTCTCCCCCTTTTTCTCCTTCTCCTCCTCCCCCTGTTTGTCACGGTTGTGTGGCAGTTGAAGAAAAAGTGTAAGATACACTCTCATGGGGAGCAAAAGCCTCTCGGAGAAGGCGAATGAGACACACACTCTCATAGAGAGCAAAAGCGTCTACTTTATTTTCCTAAATGTCTCTTTTTATATATATTTCTTCAAGGAAATACTTATGCTTTAAAAATCAGGGATTGGATACAATGTTTACAAGCTATACATGGACTAATATGATTGGTTACATTTCATCATTATTTCTTAGTTAACAATTATCATTGCTTCTGATCTTCGGATGGCTGGGCTCTTTGATCTTGTGCATCCTTCTGAGTTTTATGGCCTTGTTTATCCGGAGAGATCTCAGTCAAGGGCACGATGTCCTTGAGGACTCACGGCAGCTTCTTGTATATCGGTTGGAGGGTTATGGCTCCTGCAAGGCCTGTGGCACCTGTTTTCCTTTTTTATGTTCTCTTCCTTTCTATTTCTCTACATTAATTTAAAGTTTGGTTACCGTGGCTAGATGGATGCAGTATCACATAGTCATATGTAACTGCTAATTATTTTAAGGTGCCTTAATTATGAATAAAATAAATGTAACCAGAGCGACTGTATATGATAGTCTTTTGCACCATGAAAGACATTTTCTCAGTTGATACAAGCAAAATATAAATTATAAGCAAAGTAAAAGCTGTTGCTGCTCTCCTATCTGTTATTCATTGTTCTTGTACAAATATTGCAGATCATTAAGATCTAGACACGGTGACATGCAAATCATAATATAGGTTTTCTCAAGTGATTTATGATGACCTTTTCATAGTAAGTAGCATTAATTTAACTCTAATTCTGGGTTTTCAATAGAAAAAAAAAAGTATTGCAGAAAAGTACAGCAGAGAGTTTTTGCCTGGTTAGCAATCCCTGGGCATAGTTCAAATTAATGCAGAGAAATGAGTAGCCAACTTGTCATAATTAGAAGGCACCATTCACACATCTCTGGGAAAGATTGTGTCATTTTTGCTAGGCATTAAAAATATTATTATTGAGCAAGATCTTGTTTTAAGTTCAAATATATTAGACAGCCAAACAAGGCAGAGCTATAACTAATGTACAGATTCAAATATATGCAGTTCAATTTCAAAGACTACCTTATTTCTGCAAGGTTTGTTCTTAGCTCAGTAGTTTAGTACCACTACCAAATAATACATCAAAAACTTTTTTCTTTAAAGCCAGACTTAATATACTAGCAGGTGTCTCATCGCACAGCGGATACCATCAGACTCTGCTAGGCAATAACTGCAGTCCTTCTAACTGTTCCCTTTGGACTTCACATGCAAACTACTTTGCCACCACACCGCAGTTGCCGTTGCTGTGTTCCAAAATGGAACCTCCTTCCTCGTCATGTTGATAGCTAATAGCTGAAAGTGAATTTACAACTGGAATAAACCTCGCCATGTAAGGATTCTGGTCTTTTGATAAGGATTCCCAGCAGAGATGGATGTATTTTACCAGAGCTGGTAACTTGCCTGAGTACAGATGTTAAATCTGTTTAGATGCCCCATTCACATTCGATTCACCAAGTTGCAATGAAGAAGATGCATTAATTGCAAAATTATGTTTCTTATAGTGGTTTGAGGATTGTTTGGGTTTTTTTTCTCATATTGGAATGAAAATGAAAGAGCCATTTTGATTTCAGTGGGGTTAGTTGTGATTTACGGTCGTGGTCTCAACTGGTATCAACAAGAAGCAGGTAGAGGGAAGAAAGAAGGCCCATTGACTAAACAATGGCTCTTGCCTCCTCCTTTCTCTTACTCGTTTCTCTTGTGCCTCAGCCTGAATGGTGTGCTGTTGGGGCATAACACGTGTCCTATCTGCATCCTCCGAATGAATGTTACACTTCCAAAACCTTGGATGAAATACTCTCGACATTGGCCTAATTCTTCTCCCACTGAAATCGATGCTAAAAATCCCATTGACCCATAAAACGCCAGAAATGTCAGTTCTGCTGATCTAATTATTGTTGGAGCGTATGGGAGTATTATGAATTACAAAGGAAAAAGGACAAAGTAAAATACTATAATTGCATGGCCTATTCAGCATCATTGGCTCTAGAGAAAATTAAGATTTGTTTCCATATATGGCCAGTATCACTCTTTCCTGATTAGTAGTTATAGCTTGCTGCTTGGATATAATGATTTAATTGCAGATATGGCATGTTGACAGTGGATATTTTCCAGTTGCTGATGATTGCAAGCATTGTATCACTTTTGTGTGCGAAAAAATATCTAAATATACCTTTTGAAAATAAAGGGCTGGAATTTCAGCTGCTGTATATTGATGGGATTCCAGTGATTTCCTTCTGTAGTATTTTGTGCACTGAGATTTAGCCCAAAGAGTAGGCAAAACACAGCTGAAGACTTGCATGATGCCTCTGAAGTATGTTGCCTACCTCTCATCAGGCTTTCTAAAACCTTTTTTTTAACCTGTTTTTGAGTTTAAAATGTAGAAGTTAGCCTAGAAGTTCCTGATAAACCTTTCAGATGGTGTCAGGTGGACATTTTAGACATGGTTTTTCTGTGGTACCATAGTAGAATTACTGGGAACATTGAAAGTATTACTTGCTCTTAGTATTTTTAATTGCATAATGCAGCTAATGGTGCAAATACAGTATGGAAAAATTAGCAGTTGAAAAAGTATGATTGTATGAGGAACAGATAAATAATTAGATCTGGACATCTTACAGGGACACAACTTTTAGAAAATGAAGAAATAGAATTACTAGTTACTTTAAGTTTGTTAGCAAGGAAATTTATATTTGGAAGAAATTCAATCTGTATCTCTGCTAGCATGAGAGGAATTGCTGGAAATAATGAGAAAATCAAGATTATACTTTGCAGCGACATACTTTGATTGTTTATAGTTGTATAAAATGCTAATTCAGAATTCTGTGTTGGATGCCAAGTGAATGGTGTTTAAGCTGTGTTTATACAGGGAGACACAAAAGTGCATTCTAAAGTAGCTGAAGATGTGAATTGTATTTGGATTAGCTAAACCTCCTTGTAGCTCCATGTGGACACCTGAAACTGAAGTTAACTGCTGTTTCATTTACTCGAATTCATGACAGTGTTTTCATTGTGACCTGAAGTCACTGAGTTGAGTCTACTTCATGAGTGACAGTGTCCATACATAAAGTTTCATGAAAGTTAACTAATCCACTGTAAAAATCAGCTTATTTATGAAGAATGATACTGACAACTCTTAGCTGAACACTGGAGCATCTCCTTTAGAGAAATACCCTTTAAAAAAATACTTTATTTCCCTCAAATGCGGTACCCTGGTAACCCTTCTCTTAACTCTCTTCTGAAATAATGACTATGTTTCTTTCTGCCCAGTCTTTTTCTTAATGTTTGTAACACAGCTTGAGAGAGCACTGGCTTAAGAAGCTGGCATTCTCTTTTCCTCAGCTGCTCATTTCCATCCATGCATGACCACCCAGCGCCACTTCATTTTTACCAGTGGAAGAGTTTGAAGTCCTTATTGTCCTTTTTGGTGTACTTGTTCAAGGAAGGAAGGGTGTCCTTGGTGCATAATGATAGATTTAGTTTTTATGCATGCCATTTCAGTTGTCTAGCTTGCAAAGTAGCCTTATGAACAGGAGGATGGGGACAAGGAGGAGCAGAGGCTGTGCAAGGTACTTAGTCTAGCTGTACCACCAAAATGTCATCCAACTGTAGTGTCTCTGTATATAAAATGACTTTATAGCTTTAGTACTGAGACCTTCTCTGCTGCAGGCATGGCCTTATACTCTTTATATGCTTGCTGTTGCAATACCATTTTGATACTGTTTTTTTCATAGGATCATAGAATGGTTTGGGTTGGAAGGGACCTTTGAGATCGTCTTGTTCCAACCCCCCAGCTGTGGGCAAGGACACTAGATCAGGTTCCTCAAGGCCTCATCCAGCCTGGCCTTGGAAGTTTTGTTATATTAAGGTGAAAAGTTTTTTAATTAGACTTTTTTTTAAAAAAAGTTTTAGTTTTAATTAGTTTAATTCTTGGCTTGTTTGCCAGTGAGTAACATTTTAATGCAATGCTAAGTTAAAGTATAGGAAGGATATCAGAGTTTTTGATCCTCTGGTAGAGCTCATTCATGAAATTTAACATATATTCCATGACTCAGTGTATTCTCTAGGCTGGCAGTTTCTGACAAGACTGCCTGGAAGGGGTTTTGGGCACTGTTAGTAAAACTGATGTAGGATGTGAAGAAGTTGCTTGACTTACCTGACCTGGAAAAAAACCCAAAACGTTTCCACGGTTTTTCATAGCTGGCTTTGCAGTACTGCTCCAATAAGTGATCTGATCAGAGCTGTTCTTTTAGTTATAAGCCAGCTCTGCACTTGACTCACAGGTACATTTCAATTCTGTAACACAGTTAATCCCCATATAATTTCCCTTATACAATTTTTACCATCAAAAAATGAATGCAAAATCTGATATCTGGTGGTAGATTGGTAAACAGGATTATTGCCTGGATGGAGTAAATCCTCAAGCATTCCACCCGTTTTATTTTGCTGTGTGAGAATTCTGAAAGCAGCTCTCAGGACCAATATATGCAGCATTTTCCCACACCATTTAGGAAGTACATGTGTGTGTGGAGTATTGTGTCCATTTCTGGGCCCCTCAGTTCCAGAAGGACATACAACTCCTTGAGAGAGTCCATCGCAGGGCCACCAAGATGATTAAGGCAGTGGAACATCTTCCTTATGAGGAAAGGCTGAGGGAGCTGGGTCTCTTCAGCTTGGAGAAGAGGAGATTGAGGGTTGACCTCATTAATGTTTATAAATATGTAAAGGGTGAGTGTCAGGAGGGTGGAGCCAGGCTCTTCTCAGTGATGGACAGTGACAGAACAAGGGGAAATGGTTCCAAACTGGAACATAAAAAGTTCCATCTTAATATAAAGAGGAACTTTTTCACGGTGAGGGTGACAGATCACTGGGACAGGCTGCCCAGAGAGGTTGTGGAGTCTCCTGCTCTGGAGACATTCAAGACCAATCTGGACACGATCCTATGTGATCTAGTCTAGATGATCCTGCTTGGGCAGGGGGGTTGGACTGAGTGATCTTTGGAGGTCTCTTCCAGCTCCTAGTATGCTGTGATTCTGTGATTTACCTTGTCCTGCTTTTGTTTATTTCTATTTTAGATTTTTAATGTGTGGTTCAGCTTCTTTAGCTTTGAAAGCTATTAAATATTTTACCATGCCTCAGATGATTCTGTAATTTTAAACAAAAAGCGCGGTCAGTGTAGTATAAGTGAAGCCTGTGTGATACTGTCTGTTTTCCGAGTTCTTCTCGTGACATCAAGACTAGGCACTGCGCTGACAGAGTCAGTGTTCTTATTTAGCCTTCTGAGCCTGTGATTAAATGGGAGTCGCTGCCTGTTGTTCTCTGAGTTGGCTGACAAAAGCTAAATCTGTCACAGGTGCTACTATTTGTGTATCAGAAGATTTGCTTTCCAAATACTAATTATTCCCAAAGTATCTTACTTCACACAAAGCACAGATAACAGAGTCAGCAAATTCGTCCCAGTTTTATCATTGTGCTTTAAATTAGGGTTTGTCTCGTACCATTGTGTAAAATTAAGATGGTAGAAGTACAAATGCAGGGGAACCTACTGATTTACCACCTTTGATGTGTTTTTTCACTTAATTCTTCCAGTCAAACAGTGTTGACTCTCCAGATGCCGTTAAAAAGTGGAAGTGATTTGTGCCTGAAACGCCCAGACCTAACCTGATCATATGCTTAAACTATTAATTTGGGAAGTTAACTTGATGTGATGGTATTATCTTTCTGGTTGCTATGGGAAAAAATGGACCCTCAGAAACTGAAACTGTGGCTGAATAAGTGAGAGCATCCGGTTTATAACCTCGCTGGTCCTCTCAGAGATTGAGTCATGTACGTTGTAAAAACACACACGTACGTACCTGTCCACAGTCACAGAGCTGGGTTCCTGTCACCCCTCTTCCACCACTCCCTGTGATGGAGAGCCTTTGTGATTACTTGTTACAGCCTCAAGTGCCAGCATGACGTATTTTGTCACTGAAGCACCAGGATCTCTCTAGATAAGAGTTTGTAGCTCAGGTAGCCTATTGCTCAGATCATTTGTAAAAAAATCTAGCTATCATCCAAGAGAGCAAATTTTTTAATGACCTACTAAAACAGCAACTGGAACTGTGTTTGAGCAGCTTCTTTCATTGCCAAGACTTACTGAGGAACCGCTTCTGAGATTAGACAAGTATTTTAAATACATATTCAAAATATTTAGCGTATTGAATGACTTACACAGAAAAGGAAGAGCATTGAATTCTGTAAATGAAATGTTAAGCTACAATCTTTGCATTGTAAACGAGCTTAAGAAACTGTTTATTTACTCCCTTAGGATGAACATATCCTATATTTCCAGATTTCTGACAAATGCAAACATTAATGTGATTTAACTTACAATAGCAGTGATGCACAGCTCTGTTTTTTTGCCTTGTGTACAGTAATACTGAGTTGTATTTTTATTTTATTTCTGTAGGACTATTTAACCATTCACAAGTATGGCAATGCAGCCAGAAATGATCTCTGGAACACGTTGTCAAAGGTAAAATGCTTTAATCTATTGCACTGAGTGAGAAGCAGGAATTTGCTGTCTTATTTTTCTTGGTGAGGTTAGGAATGAATAGTACATATTGAGATCCTTCAGACCTCAGAGCAAATATAAAAAACGATGCAAAGAAATTCCATTTGAGTTAACCTAGTGGCAACATTAAAACATTTCAGCATGTCTATTCTTTGTTATGTTAGAATATATTTCCTTGCTTGTGCTATGTCACTGTTGTGCAGTAAAATATGCTTTGTGGAATCCATTATCGTTGATTTTAGTGGCAGCATAAGCTGGAAAGCACGTGGAAGTGCATGCCTGGGCATTTACATCAGGCGTGTCTGTGGTTTTGTGTGGAGTTATGATTTGAGTGAAGAACAAAACTGTTTAAGGTTTAATGTGTGGTGTAAACAGGTAAGTATTTACTGTTACTTTTGACATGCTGTGTAGACTTAAGAGTTGTTATGCTCGTGCTCCCATTCGTTGCTGTGCCCAAGTTTGGCTCGTGTTTCTAGAGCCAGGTCCAGGAATCTGTATGGGCAGAGTTTAATTTTCTTAAATTCAGACAAAGATGCCTGAATTTCTCAACTACGGAGCTAGTCCTGAATAAAGACAGAGTGCAAGTCAATGTAGAGTAAGGGAGCCTGGGCACAAATCCCAACTCCAGCCATGCATAAACATGACAATGTAGGTGTAACTATTGACACCAAAGCTAGGATTCAGATGGAGGTCAAGACATCTGCATTTATCTAGACAAGCAGGTATATACATATAAGTGAGGTGTCCAAGCTCCAGATATCAGCAAGGGCCGTATTCATAATTGCCTGTTCATAAGTGTCTAACAATGTTTGCCCTGATTTATCCTACCTGGCTTCCAGCTACCGCATAAAATAAGCATGTCTGCTGTGGGTCCACTAGTTCTGCAAGAATGCCTTCAATATTTTAGGACATCTCATTTGACATTTGTTGAATAGGAACAACTGGAGTCCTAAAAATCTGGTCAATATCGTCAGCATTGAGAGCAATTCATTTGACCAGGTACTTAAAGTTTAATTTATAATGAACCATTGGCTAAGTTCATGAACCAGTCCCTAGGAACTTGAGTTGGTTGTTGAAATATAGGCGACCAGTAGCAGATTAGGTGCAGTAGGGTGTTACACATATGGGTGGTACTGAATGGACCAATGCAAGATCTGTGGGGAAATCCATACTCCTGTGGAGTGGCAGGTCAAGGTCAAAAGACCTTGACCCCCTATGTGGTGGCAACTGAGCTGAATCCTGTGTCTGTACTGACTGTTGATGAGAGTTGAGATGTGTAACATACAGTCAGGTTCTTAAATCCATGTCTTAATCTGAACTTGAATGCAACTGCAAAAGTCTGTCTTGCTTCTCACCTGGGGTCTTGCTCTGCTAAAGCCTTTGGGACAGTTCTGGGCAATGAGCGATCTTAAAAGAACAGCAGAACCCACACTAATAAAACAACCAAAAATGAGGCTGTGACCATTACAGCTATACTGTATGCTCACATCTGTTTTCAAGGCTGATAATTAACATTTGCCTCACCTGTAAGCATCTTTGTTGCCAGCCACTTTGTTCCTAACGCATTGCACTTGCAGCCTCAGTTCTGAAGACTTCTTGCTGGGTTCTGCTTGTATTCATCAGAGGTTACTTAGCCTGTGATCTAGGACTGTTTGGCAGCTAGGGACATTTCCATCACTGAAGAACAAATGATGCCTGTCATTTTCCTTATACCCAGTCTCATCTCCCATGATGCCATTGTATCTCTTTTTGTTTCAGATGAAAATCCACTTGTAAAACAGCATTTTTATTGACATACAGCATCAAGTCTGAACAGTTTAATTCACTGTGTGTTATGACAAGTGCAGTTTAGGAAGGAGATGGGGATATCTTGGTACACATGGCCTCAGTTTGGACACAAGGGACAGTTTTCTCAAATAACTAGTCACTGGATTTTCAGAAGAGCTGCGTACTTCTAGAAATCATGCCCCTTTGAACGTGCCTTATCCTATGTACCCTAGATCAACTAACACTGTGTCTTCTTAACCTTATCTACTCAAGAATATCTTTTGGAGAAAGTCACACGGTATTTCTGTGGCTCTTGTTAAAACATGTAAAGCAGGTTGTTTCTTCTGTTAGAGCAAAAGTTCTTGAATGAAGTGGAAAACATGACTTTCTGACTGTCACTCTCCTCTCTGTCAGAATTAACCAGTGATTATTTTTAAGATATACAGAGACTGTGTTTGTTAAATTATGCAGTGTGTGTGTGTGTGCTAGGTGTAAATTTCTGTGTGTGCTTGTGTGATGGCTGTTTAAACCTTTAAAACTTATTATGGTCTCTGGGACCAAAAAAAATAAAAAGAGTTTTATATGTTTTTATATGTTTTATATGTTTTTATATGTTTTATATGTTTTTATATGTTTATTGAGCGGCTGAGGGAGCTGGGGTTGTTCGGTTTGGAAAAGAGGAGACTGAGGGGAGACCATATTGCTCTCTACAACTACCTGAAAGGAGGTTGCAGTGAGGTGGGGGTTGGTCTCTTCTCCCCAGTAACAGGCGACAGAACTCGAGGTAATGGCCTCAAGTTGTGCCAGGGAAAATTTAGGTTGGATATTAGAAAGAACTTCTTTACTGAGAGAGTCATCAAGCACTGGAACAGTCTACCCAGGGAGGTGGTTGAGTCCCCATCTCTTGAGGTGTTTAAAAGACGGGTAGATGCAGTGCTTGAGGACATGGTCTAAGGGTAGACTTGGTGGCGGTGGGTTAATGGTTGGACCGGATGATCTTAGGGGTCATTTCCAGCCTTAAAATTCTATGATTCTATGATTCTATGTTGGCTGATGATATTGCTTCAACATACTGAAACTTTTCTTTTTTCTTGAAGGCTTTAAAAAGAGTTGGAAAATCTGTAAATATCCAAGAAGTAATGGATCAATGGACACTACAGATGGGTTATCCTGTTATCACTATCTTGGGAAATGAAACTTCAGACAATGTCATACTTATCTCCCAAGAGCGTTTTGTTTATGATAGTGATGCTAAACCCAAGGATCCTTCCCTTGGAGACAACAGGTATTCACATTTTTCAATATCTTTCAAGATTCTGTAGTTGTTTAAGTGTTTCATGTGTGTATTTTTATGAAGGTGGCTCTTTAGAAATCACTGAGCTTTCTAGGTATCAAGAACATGTGGTAACCCTTCCAGCTGAACTGTAGGAAAGATGAGGCTAGATAGCAGAATTGGAAAAAAAACACCAGAGTAACAGAACAACATACAGCTTTTAATATGCCCATTTTCCTCCTGACAGTTCTTTCTGTGACTATGTTACATCTCACATCACACACCTGATTCCTCCTCTCCTTTTAGTTTGATTTTGTCACACTCCATGAAGTGATTTGGGATATGTCTGGAAGGTCTGATACTTCTTTTTAAGTAATTCTTTGGAGTGGACCTCTCCGTGCTCATACATTTTAGGCAGATGTAACCATGTGTCAGATACAGGCTTGCTTTGACTCAAGAAGCAGCACAAGCTGAACTGGACCTCTGTACAAGACAGGTGATTCCAGCTGTTCCATTTTTAAAGCCAGCTGAAGGATTCCTGTGGAGGCTGTTTTGTTTGCTTGAATCAGCAGGCTCTTACAGCATCCCCGACCCTGCCCTTTTTCCACTTCTTAGCTTGTTTCATTTCTGTTTTGAGCAACTGACTCCACACACTTCTTTCATCCCAGGGACAAGCTGACATTCCTGGCTCATGCTGGGGAATCCTCATCTTGCTTGTTAAAGCAGTGTTGGCATCATATTTGAAGGCCAAGAGTATAGAGCTGATGCTAGAGAATTACAAGAGAGCCTTAGAATCTTGTGTGTTCACCTCTTCCTGCTCAGTGGGAAGGGGAGAGAACTCTGTCAACCTTGATTACTCTGCCTTTGTCAGCCAGATTTAAAACATTAAAACCTAAAATTTCATAGCAAATTTTGAATGACACACCTGGACCTTATGGAATATTCCTGCTGAGGAAGAACTAAAAATATAGTTACATTTATTGGCAAATGTGTAGAAGTTTTTATCTTTTTTAAGAACATAAATATTTTGGAACTCAAATATGATACAGAGTAAATGGTTGTTTTTCTGGCTGTATTGGAACAATTTAGCGGCGTGTTAAGCATCTGTTTAAATTCTGGGCTGAAAGGTTTTCCTTTGTAAAAAAAAAAGATAGAAGGTGAATATGAACTGTTGGAAGTGTTCATGACTCACAGCTTAGTGCAGTGTCAGAGACATTCTTACTTATTCATTTGAAATTTTCTTTAGTGCAAGAGTACATATGTGTGAAGTAAGTGGCTTGTACTACTCAGGAAAAAAATGGAAATTATTAGGTTTTGATTGATTTAAAACAAATATTAAACCCTTTTAAGTATTTTAGAGGCTTTCTTCAATAGATATGGTAGGTATTCAGTATTTCTAACTGCAGCTGTAATTCATCTGGGTATGTCAGTGTTTTGTAAAGTGGAATATCAAGGGTGATGTGGTGGTTTGACCCTGGCAGGAGGCCAGGTGCCCACAAAGCTACTCTATCACTGCCCTCCTCAGATGGACTGAGGAGAGAAAATGTAATGAAAGGCTGTTGGGTTGAGATAAGAGCAGGGGTGGATCCCTCTCCAATTACCGTCATGGGTAAAACAGACCCAACTTATGAAATAAGTTTAATTTTATTGCTAATCAAATCAGAGTAGGATAAGGAGAAATAAAACCAATAAAATAATGAGAGAGTTGGGAATGGATGTAGGTCAGTTCATCACACATTGTCTCTGCCACTCCTTCCTCCTTAGAGGGAGGATTTCTCACACTCTTCCCCTGCTCCAGTGTGGGGTCCCTCCCATGGGTGACAGTCCTCCATGAACTTCTCCAGTGTGAATCTTTCCCATGGGCTGCAGTTCTTCACAAACTGCCCCAGTGTTGGTCCTTTCTGTGGGGTGCAGACCTTCAGGACCAGACTGCTCCAGTATGGGTCCCCCATGGAGTCACAATTCCCCCTAGCAAACAATTCCAGCATGGGCTTCCTGCAGGCTTACGGTATCCTTCAGGTGTATCACTCTGCTCCAGCATGGGGTCCTTCATGGACTGCAGGTCTCTACTCAACTTCCCTCACCATTGTCTTCCCCACAGGCTGCAGGGGAATGTCTACTCCGGTGCCTGGAGCACCTCCTCCCCTCCTTCTTCTCTGACCTTGGTGTCTGTAGAGGTGCTTCTCACATATTCTCACTCCTTTCTTCTGGTTGCTGTGCCACAGCAGCTTTTGCCCTTTCTTAAATACATTACCCCAGAAGCAGTACCGCCATGTGTGATGGGTATAGCTGTGGCCAGTTGTGTGTCTGTCTTGGAGCCAGCTGGCACTGGCTTGGGCGAAGCTCCTAGCAGCTCCTCACAGAGGCCACCCCTGTAGCCCCTCTGCTGCCAAAACCTTGCCACACAAAGCCAATGAAGGCGAGAATTGGACTTAGTCTTACTTTCTTATGAGACATTAATTCAGAATTCAAACCGTGTCTTGCAGTAGGTGGAAGCACAGTGTTCTACACCAGCAGGGCAAGTTATGTTGGGCTTCATAGGAAATTTTGTCTTCAGTTTTTGTCACAATTATAATTTCTAAACATTGGGAGTAAGATTTAATGTTATAGAGTCCAGAGAAAGATATCAGTATGAGCCCTGCTAGGAATTTACTGTCCTAACAGGCAGTACAATGCAAATTATATGTATCTCCTTTGGCAAGTGTCTTTCGTGTTCCCCCTTTGGATTTGGTTTTCTCTTTGCTTCCGTGTCCTTTTGAACACAAATGGGAAGGAAGCCCTTTGCCCAAGGAACGCTTTACAGATGGGACCTTTACTCCAACCAGTTGGATGATGGAACTAATTTGCCACTTGCCAGTTGAAGTTGATTAAAAGTCTTGTGCAAGTGTAAATACCAAAGAACAGGAATCATACACGTTTAGCAAAAGGGGAAACTTAGCTATGCCATTCACCTTTCAAAAGTCATCCACCAAGTTATATTAAAGTCCTATGGCTTAGTTAAAAATTAATGTTGAGAGTGTTATAACAGTGACTGTGCAACTCTGCACACTGCCCACAGGCACATGGGGCTTGGTATGCACAATGGCTGTGTCATTAGACATCCTTTCGTGCTGTCAGATTAAGTAGAAAACCAAGATTGACATACTGAAAATAAATTGCCAGAAATGACCTAGATCTTTGTTAGAGGCTTTGTGGTGTTTGTTTTTTTTCCATTAGAAAAGTTGCTATTGCTTCAGTTATTGTGAAAGCAGTAGATATGGAAAATCACATTAATGTGATGTCATTTGATAATTACTCTACCTTGGTTTGTAACATTGCAAGAACTGAAGTCTGTAGGACTTGAAGTTGACAGAAATGGGACAGTTTTTCTACATGTACACAAAGGGGGGTGATAACCAGAACGGACACAGCATATTTATGGGCATTCAGCACTATAGCAAAATGCAGTACTCTGGGTGATTCTGATGGTGGCTTTGGTCAGGAAGCTGGCAAAGGTTTAGTGATGTTCAGCGGGGTCTGGTAGCACAGGTAGATATTGTGGGAGGCGCAGAAATGTGTGTGCTTGTGTATACACACATACATAACGTCATTCTGCAGGCTTTGGGAGTCTGGCGTATCAGAGGCCTAATTCACAGTCCAGTAAAGTCAATGCTCATCTCCCCTGCGTGACCCATGAGTTAAGCGTTGAATGCATGGCTCCCTAGGGAACCATAACAGGCACTGTAAATAACAGGGAGAAAATAGTATTTACGCCACATTTGAGGCCCTGCTCCTGCAGAGCAGACGACTGCAGCTTCCTTAGGGTGGTTTATAAATGAACTAATCGTGAGGATGATTTTAAACACTGTAAATAGTAGAGCTGCACAAAACACAGAAAAATGTACTGATCCAGGCTTTTCCAGGAGTTTGTCATCCAAACAGACAACATGGTGTGCACTGGAAGTCTCTGGGGAAGGCTCTTAAAGCATCCATCCACCACACAGTCTTTATTTATCCAGAGGTGGGGCTGTAGTTCGGCGTGGCTCAGCAATAAATGTCAGTTCTGCTCCCTTCAAAGTGATGAGTTTAAACTTCTGGTTCAGACCCTAGGCAAATTTAACTTCTCCAGCTTTTAGAAAAGAGTCACTTCAGAGTAGGTTTTTCAGATTTGTCTGCTGCATAAGAAATGTAAATGAAGAGGAAACTGAATATTTCAGAACCATTCTAGTTTTATAAAACGTCTGTGCTTTTCTTTACACTATGTATTTATGCAGCAATTAACTGTTAAAAATGAAGTGTGAAGCAGCACGTTGTTTTTTTTTTTTTTCCCTCTGAAATCATACAGAGGAATATACAAGCAGCAGGCAGATTTTTCTAAGTGATAAATGGTGAAAGTGAAAATTGTTGATACCTTTGGCAGTGGTTTACTCCTACTGCTGCCCAGTCCATTACTATAAGTGTCTTTAATTCTACCACAGAAGAGAATGATTACGTATAGTTGGTTTTCCCATCTCATGTACAGTTGGACTCCTTGTCTCTATAACTGCAGAAAAATGTGTTTCAAGTGCCATACATATAAAAACTGTGATTTATTTGCACGCATAGAATCGACTGTGTGGCATACTAAGCTCTAACATTTGGCCTGGAATTATAGAAGGTAAACAATTTTACTTCTCTGCAAACTGAACATAGATTTTGCTTGACACTTATGCTTTTACATGATCCATACTTCTCATTTTATGAGAGAGTAAACCCAACAATGACAAACACCATTTCTAGGAATGCCATTCCCCAGAAGGGCCAAAATCACTAGCTTTGATTTGGATGCTGAAGCTTGTTGTTGGTACAGTGTTTCAGTAGCAATTTCAGCTTTTCCAAGCACAAGTTTAAAACTCCTGTAATAACTGTATAATTCATACCCTTCCTCCGAATAACAGTCCTTTAGTTATGTGTAGGTTCAGTCCTGGACTCCTGTATACCCCTGTGAGATCAGATTATGCCCTCATATTATAAGGCTACTGGGGATGAGGTGATATTCCATCTGACAGGGTTCAGTGGGTTTCCCCTGCTGACAGAGAAAATGATGATTTCAAGGCATCAGTCTCATCCATCATTACAGGAATGGCTCACAGATATGACAAGAAATCTTATGAAAAATAATCTGTAGTCTAGACAATAAACTAATCAGTTTTGATGAAAACCATAAACCTTTTATGTGCTGTACTGAAGAGCAGACCAAAGCTTTCTGGTATAAGTTTAGTCTTTTAAGAATACACAGATCTTGTATCTTCCGAAGTAGAGAAGTAACCTTTCCAGTGTTAGCAGAATAATTAAGTTCATGTTGCTGAGGTAATATTCACTTGTACAATGTTCTTATCATGCACGCAGCTTCCGTAGCTCATCTTTGCTTGTTCATGATAATATCCTAAAGGGAAATGTCTTGCTAGGCATTGAACACAGCTAGCTGTGAGGAAGGAGGAAAGAAAAAAAAAGAAAAAAAGAAAAAAAGAAAGGTACAAATTGGGATAGGGACAGAGTATTCATATGAGCTGTAGCGTGGCAATCCTCTGTGCCTCTGTATCTGTGGGTGGATGAGGGGAAATTCAGTCAAATGGTGCAAGCCAGGGACATGACCAGAAAAACTAGAGCTGTGCAGACTCATGGGTCTAACACCATGTAGTAATTACCACAACTGAAAGGCTTTACAACAGGCAGTAGAGCTGCTCAGCAGTCACTCCACTCGAAGATGAATGATTAACTGCAGAATTTATTTCCCTTTGAGTCTCTTCTGAATTTCCTGCACAAAGCTTATTTATTCAGGCTTTGCGGAAAAAGGGTTGTGCTTGTCCCTTTACTGATAGTTATTTGAATAGTAAAAGCGTAGCTTTGTTTGGATATTGCCACATGTATTCTTATTTA
Source organism: Heliornis fulica (assembly GCA_013399135.1). Lineage (NCBI taxonomy): Eukaryota > Metazoa > Chordata > Aves > Gruiformes > Heliornithidae > Heliornis > Heliornis fulica. Next base: position 226,249 of record VXBZ01008816.1, on the reverse strand, counting down.
TGTGGCATTATCATTCAAGCAGCGATGGGGAACTTAGTCTGTCCACTTATCAACTGAGGGGCTGGTAAAACACAAAACAAAATGTTAGGGGCACAAGGGGAATGCTGATAAGTATCTTTGAGCAATTGTGGAATAACATAGCATATGCAGCATTAATTATATAATAAAAAGGACCATAACACGGACAAATACTGTTTAGTAAGCTGAGGAAAAATGGATAACAAAATATAAAAGAAGTACTCATTTACCACCCTGTCTCTGAGAAATATCCTCTCATCTCACATTTTCTGCTGTCCTTTGAGTGTTTTCTTGTTATACCTTTCATCTTTAACATACCTGAAAGACTACACTTATGTCAGGCTTTCTCCTTGAAACAACTCCCGTGTGGCTGCCTGGGCAGTAGAATTGGTACCCTGGTTCATCCTGACCGACCCGACTGCCTCTGCGTCGGCTCTAATAGCGGTGAAGGGAATGGGCTCCAGAAGAGGAAGGTACTGGTGTGTTATGCACAGAGGAGACAGAATTACCAGCAAAATGAAGAGCCTTTAGTGAAGCACAGAACTGTGTGTGAACACAGGAGCAGATTTTACCACGTTATTTTGCTGATCAAGTGGGGACTTCAATATACCTGTCCTTGCAGAAGAGTGAGAAAAAGTGTGGGGATCTCTTTCTTTTTTTTGTGTACTTTGACACTGAGCACCAGACAGCTCTGTGACACCAATAGATCTTGTCCTTCAGCGTGCACATGGCCAGACCTCAACCCCAGCAGCCCAAGAGAGGACCGTGCTGCACAGCATGCGGCTCCTCCAAAGGAGCAGGCAGAAGAGCTGCCTCTGCGAGGGACCTGGAGGAAGCCCGCTGTCTGCAGTGCATGTGGGAACTATGCCTTTGCTGTTGGATGCTGGTGTTCGCCAGCACAATACTTGTGCTGCGCACTGCCTGCTGCAATAGGGTTGTTTTTCTTGCCTTAGAAGCCACTGGAGAGTCTCCAGGCTTTTGTCTTGACTTATTTTTTAGAGGATCTTCTAATTGTTGCATTATTATTAAATTAGAATGGGAAATGATCTTAAATTACTTTTTTCCTGCACATTGTGCTGTGATGTCTCTTCAGCAAGCTTTTGCTGTTAGCAAAGATCTCAGAAATGCCAATTTTGTTTTAACAGTTTCCAAAACCATTTCACAGCTTCTGTTTATGAGAAACGCTTCTCATTCAGCAAACTTCCAGGATTCTCTGGTGTGCAGGATTCAGGCAACTTTCAGTGTTAGAATTTGCAGAATGCTAAATAAGACAAAATTGTGTCATTGTGCATTTGTGTCCTTGCTCCCTGTGTGGTGGCAGCACTCATATCCTGACAGAAGTTAGGCTGACAGGGAAAGCCTGCTGCTGTGTTTTATTATCACTGCAGACTGTGTCACTTTTCTCATCTTATTTGCTAATATTAATTCTCTGGAATTGCTAGATACCTAAGCTGGTTAATTAACTCACATTAATTAAATCAGTTTCATGGCGAGGGAGGGAGCATGTACTTGAGGGCAACGGTGTGTTTTAATTCAGAGTGAGATGGAGAGTGGAAGAGGGCAGCAGTGCTGGAGGGGGAGCTAGGGGGAGGGGAGAAGGTGAATGCTGTGTGGCACAGTGCAGGCATGAGCCTGAGCGTGGAGCATTAAAGTTATGTAGCTGGAACTGGCAGATGCAGGGAACCAGGGAGATGGAGAAGGTGCTTAAAGAGAGCGCTTTAGTGAAGTAAAGAGCAGATCGGGGAAAGCCCAAATAGCGTTTGGCAGAGACAAGGGTAATGGGAGGGATGAAGGTGGATAAATGTCATGTTTTGTTGGCTTTGTAAGAATCAGAGATGTGGATTGCCCATTGTAGATCAGAGGATGAAGCTACTTACATGCGCCCTTTTTTACCTCTTCTTCCTTTTGCTTTCTTAAGTTGCTGATAGTGGATTTATTTTCCTTATCTCTGTATGTGAGCCTTTACGCTCAATAGTAGAACCTCAGATTTTCTGGTGCAGAAACTTTGGTGGAGCACTCTGAGGAAAGGAAAACTATCTCAGGAATTCTGTTTCAGTCTTGCTGAAATTCACAGTATTCTGAGGAAAAATCACAACTGAACATTTCAATACTGTGGAAAACACTAGGCACTAAGTCTCTGAGAACATATTGTATGGATGATCACTGCTAAAACTCTGTGAGTCTTCTTCCTACTATGGGGGTCCCCTCTGCTCAGCCACTGCATTCAGAGAAGTCTCAGGTCTGCACCCTGTAGTCAGGGGACTGTGCTCCACAGGTAAAGGACAACACAACAATGGGGTTTGCATGATCAGCACCATGTGTGCGCTTCTGCAAGGACGTTTGGCACTGGTGCACGAGGGAACAGAGGATGCTGGAAAGATTAAGAGCTTTTACTGGAGGGTAAGAAGGCGGCTGTTAGAATAGACAATTAGCACTGCTTAACACAGCTTCTTTCTATCCATCTCTGACTCAGCACCCAAAATTGCTTGTCACTTTTGAAAATGAAGCCTTTTGTGTTTTAGTGTAAAGAGGTAATGTTCGACAGGGAGGAGAGAGCGTGTACTGATAAAGAATTTAGAATCATAGAAATTGTAGTGTTTGTTCTTTGCCCACAATATTTTTCTAAATTTAGTAAAGTACTCTTCTAGCACTGACATTGAAATGAGTCAATTTTAGAGAGCTCCATAATATTTATAATCACCTGATTTATATATTTTTGTATGAAATAATAAGCTAAAATTGCACAGAACTTTAGTAATCAGACAATTTTAGTCAGGTAATATTATACTGTTTTTAAACAATGCTTTTTTTTTCTTTTCAAAATGGGTAATTTATGTCAAATTAACTCATTTAAATTACCTTGTGTCCACGCTTAACATAGCAATCAGACAGAAAGAGAGTCTGCTTTATTTGGTGTGGCTGAAGACATAAATTTGTTTTTCAGACATAAATCTGCTTTTTAACAGCATATATGCTTGATGTCATCTTGCGGCCATCCCACAGTCCAGAGCCAAACACGGGCTTTTTCTACTGGTGCTGAGCACTGGAGCCTCTTCTTATGTCTGGGACTTTGTGGTTTCATGGCATTGGTAAGGACGTAATATTTGGCATAAGGCTTTAAAGGAATGCCAATTGTTTTCCCTATTTCAGCTCTACTACTTACTCATTGCTGAAATTATCCCAAAGATTCTTGTAAAATCCATGAGGAATTAAGACTATAGCAGATTAAAGGAAAAACACAAAATCCACATCTGTAATACATTGCTCTTAAACATGTTAAACACTGTTTTGGCTGTAGATGAATTATAGTGTCAATGATTATATTAAAATACACGCCTCTAAAATACATTCCATCAGTATTTGCATTGAAAATATTTTTCCCCCTGTATCCTTGTACTTAGATCCTGATGCAGGAAAAACCCAAATGATGCATAATCTCTCTTAGAAGTAGTTGCTCTTGGAAGCAAATATCAACCCTTATTTTAGAATACACCAATATGATTGCCTTTTTAATAGAGCTCCTAAATGAAAGCATACATAATAGGTAAATATATAAAACTAGCAGCTGTATTGAGGCAGAACTGTAAATAAAGAGGCTTACTGTCAGAAGCAAGTAAACTCAGAAGTGCTAACTGGCATCTTTCGAGTGTAGAATATAAGGTTCCTAGTCACCCTCTTAACACAATTCTAAAAGCAATAAAGATTTTCCAGTTTCCTCCATGTATGCAGCTAAGTGTAATCAGTACTCAAATTTATAATAGGCCCACAATTCCAACCACATTCCAAATCCCTGAGTTTTGCTGAAATACATGGATCCAACTATACATCTGACCAGAGCCTTTGAAAACTTCAAAGTAGATTAATCATAGTAGTTAAAAGGCAAAATGGCTCTACAAATTGGTTTCTGCTCATATGTGAGGTATCTGTTGAGTTCAATAAAAAACTTGCAGTACTCTCAAAAGTCTGATACCTCAAGGGTGGAACCCATTGAGATCCACCAGATGCTCTACCTGGCAGCACCTATCAAGAGCTGACCTCCACTGGGTTGTTTTGGTTCGTAGGTTGCTCTGACTAAAAGCTTTAATTCCTCCATAGGTGAGGCATTAGTGAGAAATAAGAAACTGATGCAAAAAAAGCTCAGTTTAGTTTTGACTCTGATATCGATGGTAACACGAAGACCATGAATTTCTGAGTAATGTGGGTCTCAGTTGCAGTTTATCTACTTGGACAATGCTGCATGCATGTTGCCTGACACACTGATTACATTATGTCTGTATTCACACATGAAAAAAATACAATCTGTCTTGCAGTCAGTTGCAGCCAGTTAAAGACATTTCTGGAACACTGTCTTTAATCCGCAGTGTCTGCCAAAGTCCAAATTCTTACTTTGCTTTCGTAAAGGAGCTGGAAGTGACTCGGCCCATCCGTGGTTAGGCATTGGAATAGGTTGACCAGGGAGGTGGTGGTCGCTGCCCCTTGGGGTGTTTAAAGAAAGGCTGGGTGAGGTGCTTAGGGTCACAGTTTAGTGAGTAATACAGGTAGTAGGGGGACCATTGGACTAGATGATCTTGGAAGTCTTTTTGAACCCTAATGATTATGATTCTGTAGTCAAGAATGATCTTGGAGTAAGCACTTCACAATCTTTTTCTTGCGATCTCTTTCTAATTAGTTGTGTAATCTGTTAATAACAGTGTCCCTCTTTTTTACCTTAGCTTACCTTATTCTTGTTGGCCAGTGTGTTCACCTTGAGTGAGGTTGAAACTCCATCTGGAACCCCAGAATCCCAGCCATAGGCCAGTGAGTACTCTCCAGGTTGTGCTCAGTTGGTCACAGCTACCTCAAATTGTTCTGCTTTATCCATTTTCATCTTGTATTTGTCTTTGGTACAAAGGTAGTAAAATCTTCCCTTCCTGTCTGCTGTCCTCTGTGCTGACAGGGTACGAGGAATCCCTTGACACCCTGTCTCAGCGTAGGAGGTGTAATGCTTGTGAGAGCAGGAATAATGTCTTCTGTTGTGTGTGCCTCTGGGCACAGCCTACAATCACTTTACCGGCACATACTAAATCTAATGAAATCTCTGTGTTCTTCAGTCTTGTGAGAATGATATTCACAACACGAATGTATCGTCATCTCCTTATCCATTACAAAGAACTAACACTCTGTAGAATCACATGTAATAAAAGTAAGCGATTTCCTGCGATACTCACATGAGGTTCCCCTGGAACCTGAAATACTATTTACTGAATGAGATACTATATAATAACCTGGGAAAATCTCCATTGATGCTTTTAAATTATCTTTGCCAACATGATCTCTTAGAAAGCGTGGCTTGCCAAATTTTATCCTGATACTGTTGAGTTCAGCTTCATGTTAATCTCTTTCCATAGCGGGAGACTCTAAAGCTGTTGTGCTGTTCAGCAACTTCCACTTGTTTCCCACTCACCACCTTATGTCTACTTGTGCTCTCAGCCTTAGGAGTAAATGTGTCCAGGTATCACAGCAACAAGATTTGTAATTTCGTAGATTAGTTGAATACGCTTTCAGGTTTTCCATTAACAATTAATCTTTGAAACTTCTGCTATCTTAATGTTAAAAATTCACTGAAAACAAAGGCCTTTGCCTTTCTCACAGAAATTGCAGTTGTCTTGACAAGGAGAAGTGAGAGGTCTCTACTCTCTTCAGTTAGTTCACATGTTATCAGCTTTCTGTGCCCTTTAGTTTATAATGGGTTTTAAGGTTATTAGCCAGAAACTTTTTCAGTCATGCAGCTAAATGCCGCTTTTGCTGGGCACTATTTGTATATGTCTCTACAGATCAGCCGAGTATGCAAAAGAAATAAAAAATACAAATCTTTAATTCTTAGTTTTCATTTTATTCTGTAAGACTTACCTGCTTTCCAAAAGGTCACATTTTCTCATTACTTTGCTTTCACATTCTTTTGTTTCTGAAATCCCAACGTGGGTTCGTGCAGATGGCTCACAGCAAGGTATTCCCTTGGTAAGAAACATCCTCGTTGGCATCTTGACCTAATCTCAAGGAGTCATAGAAGCAGAGATCACTTGGATTGGAAGAGACCTTTAAGATCATTGAGTCCAACCACAGCCTAACCCTGACTAGTCCACCTCTAGATCATGTCCTCAAGCACATCTACGCGCCTTTTAAATACCTCCAGGGAGGTGACTCCACCACCTCCTTGGGCAGCCTGTTACAATGCTTGACAACCCTTTCAGTAATGAAATTCTTCCTGTTATATAAATGAAATCTCTCCTGGTGCAGTTTGTAGCCATTTCCTCTCCTCCTATTGCTTGTTACCTGAGAAAAGAGACCAACCCCCACCTCTCTGCACCCACCTTGGAAGCAGTTGTATAAAGCAACCTCAGCCTCTTTCTCTCCAGACTAAACAACCCCAGTTCCCCAGCAGTTCCTCATAGGTCTTGTGCTACAGACCCTTCACCAGCTTCATCGCCCTTCTCTGAACACCCTCCAGCATCTGAATGTCCTTCCTGCTGGTCACACTGTTCCTGATACAGGCCAGGATGCTGTTGTCCTTGGCTGCCTGGGCACACTGCTGGCTCATGGTCAGTCAGCTGTCAACTAACACCCCCAGGTCCTTCTCCTCCAGGGAGCTCTCCAGATACTCTGCCCCGAGCCTGTAGGTCTGACTGGGGTTATTGTGACCCAACTGCAGGATCCAGCACTTGGCCTTGTTGAACCCCATAAGGTTGGGCTCTGCCCATCTATTCAGCCTGCCAGGTCCCTCTGCAGAGCCTTCCTGCATTCCCACACAATTTGGTGTCATCTGTAATCTTACTGAGGGTGCACTTGATTCCCTCATCCAGTTCTATTAAAAAAGATGAGAAACAAGACTGGCCCTAGCACCGAGCCCTGGGGAACACCGCTTGGGACCTGCCACCAGCTGGATTTAACTCCATTCAACACAGCTGTCTGGGCCTGGCCATCCAGCCAGTTTTTAACCCAGTGAAGAGTTATACCGATCTAATCCATGAGCAGCTCTTTTCTCCAGGAGGATGCTATGGAGAACAGTGTTGATGGCTATACTGAAGCCCAGATAGACAACATCAACAGCCTTCCCCTCAGTCACTGAGCAGGTCTCCTTGTCATAGAAGAGTATCAGGTTGGTCAAGCATGATCTGCCCTCATAAATCCATGTTGACTGGGCCTTACTGCCTGGTTGTCCTGCATGTGTTGCGTGATGGTACTCAAGATTCCTCACTCCACTGGGAGAGGTGAGAATGCAAACTAATGCCAAGGAGTCCTGGTCCCTGTTCTTTCGGCTTCAGCCACTCTTGATGTACCAACTAAGGAGACAGAGTTGATATTTTGGACATTAAGTTCTGGTGGTTAAAACAAGGAGCCAGGTGGATTAACCAGTTAGTTTTAGTGTTGGATTTTCTTTTTATCCTTTTTATTCATAAATTATTTTTATGCCTCACTTTATCTCTTTGTTAAATAGCTTTAAATCATATCCTTCAGTGATATGAAGTCTCAGATTATTATGTTCTCAAAATGCAAAGATTAGTAAGTGTTACAGATGAGCAAGAAATGGATTCCCATCCCACAGAAATTTTCAACATATCAAAACATTTCCCTGTACTGAATCAGGNGGGGGGGAATGGTTTAGAACATTTGTTTCAATCCTGTAATTTCGGTGCTTTACATTTCATTTTCTCTCATTTTAACTTCTCCCTTCAATTAACTTTTATTTCAAGCCAAAATTCATTTTGAATCAGCAAATTGGAACTTTTTATTTAAATAGTAGTTATAAAATGTTTCAGCAGTGCCTGTTTTAAATATTATAGTTGAAAATCTGTGCTGAAGTCCTCTCTTCTGAGCAGTCTGGTTTGGAAAATTTGCCTTTTTCAGTTAGAAGTGGAAAAGTTTCCTTGGGAATTGTGGGAAGTATCCTTGTCAACATTGAGTTGATGGAGAGGCTCATTTAGTTGCTTGCACAGGTGACTGTTGCCTTTGGAGGTGCCCTCAGGTATCTTGCTTGACCTTGTCCTGCATGGGCAGGAGTATCCATAGGTGCTGTACCATATCTTTCAGCCCCTGACACATGTCTCAAGTACCCCACGGCAGCTCATTAAACATCACCTTGCACAAGTGAATTTAGCCCAGAGAAGTCATTGAAGAGTAATGGCTGAGATTTCACCACTGCCAGCTGATGGAAGATACATTATTTCTGTTTTTCCAACCAGGGATAATTTAGACAACTCACAATTTCATTTCTCAGCCCAGTAAGCTGTTTGAAGGTACGTACAGCTTTTGCTGTTCAGCTTTTCTGAGAGTATTTCTATAGATACTTTGCATGGGGAAGAATTAGGGGGGAAAGCAGATGGCAGATAATTTTCCATGTTTCACTTTATTGACTTCGTGTGATGCCAGTGTATGTACAGCCTGTGTATCCTCCTCTGATCCCATGTTCTACCTACAGTGAAGCTGTTTACCTGTGTTGTTCGCACATTTGAGCACTGGGTTGTCTCCTAAGGTTCCTTCCAAACTAAACCTTTCTATGATTTAAGTTCTTGATTGCCACTACACTTTAAAATAAGTATGCTTCTTATATCCTGCTAGGAGGTAGATCACTTAATTTGCTTTTGTGCTTAGCATTTTAATTTTGCCCTTTATTCTCTGTTGTTATAAGTACTAAAAAATAATACATTTTTTTCTGAAGTGTGTATATAATGGAAAACTAATAATAGATGTCTTATATATCTAGGTGTATGTAGCCTCTTGTGATTTTTACTATTCTTCATGTAGTTTTGGAGGTCCAGCTTCCTCATTAATGATTGCTAAATTAGAAACTCTGTACTGGGATAAGAGGGATGATCTCAGTTTAAAAATATAAGTAAAAGGTGAGAAATTAAATGGTTGAATGCAAATGATTTGAATGGTTGAATGGTTTCTTGGGAAACTTGTGCTGAATTTTTTTCTACTCGGTGATGTAATAAAGGGCACAGAAGAGTGAGGTGACAGTTTTCTGGTTATAGGCAGTTTGTGAGGGTATTAAAACCAGAAGTTAATTGCCAAGATTACAGAAGTATCCCTAATGTTGGTTGACCTGGTGCTAAAATGACTGATGAAGCTTAATGTCGATAAATGCAAAGGTGATGCATGCAGGAAAGACAGTGCTAACTTGGATGCTTAGTGACAGGTTCTGAAGAAACACTTCCCTCTCAGGAAAGAGGTCTTGAAGTTATGGTAGGTAATTTTCTGTAAACATCAGCTCAATGTGCAGACACAGTCAAGCAAATAAATGGAACAGTAGGGATTAGTAAGAAAGGAGCACAGAGGGCAGGTCTGGCTCTCTAACCTGGAAAAGAGTATAACAGAAAAATTATAGAGGTGGACAATAAGAAGGATTAAGTATAGTTTCCATGTAAAGAACAGCAGGATAGATTAGGGGTCTTTAACCCAGAGGTCTGTGAAAAAAGGTCACTTCCACTCCCATACAACAGGCTGTTAGCTGAGTTCTGCTGCAGTATTTTCAGTACAGATGATCTGTCACTTTACAGGAAGCATTCGTGTTACTTGTATACTTTTTACAGTGCAGCCAAGGATAATCTTCTGCATATCCAGTGGATATCTTTGTTCTGTGAGTAATGACTAGGAATAGCTGAATTTCTCTGGTAAAGTACCCTAATACTACCTTATGTAGTCATTGTGTAATGCTCAAAACAAAAAGAATCTGTGTAATCCAAGGAGAGGGTAATTAGCTACCTTCTAGTGTTGCTTGCACCTTAGCAGATACAAGATTCTAGTACAGTCAAACAGGTCCCTCTGATAATTCTTTAAGGTGAATGGAGATGCTTGCATTGGTATTATATACATTGATGTGCTACCAGGGGAAAATAAAAAGCACCAGTGCATCCCCTTTAATTGTGCATGTTATCCTATTTCACATTAGCAGTTTCTCACTTATAAATCACCAGTAAAAAGGCTTATTTATACTACCTTTCCACAAAATCCCCCTTTCCTATATCTCTTCAAGACATTTATAACTGAAGATGTGATGTTCAGTACAGTTGTTATTTACTATGTCTGTTCCAACATTCCTCATCCTCAGTGTTGGTTTCTTAAACTCATGAAGTTCCCCACAATTTTGTGGCCTGCCTTTAGCTCCCTCTTAAGATGATCAGGTTTGCATCCAGAGAGAAATTATGTCTAGATCCCTCTGCAGTTCCGCAGCATCTCAGGCAGATTGGACAGTCTGTTAGCTCCAACGCACCGAGGGGCTGAGTCTGCTACTTGAACAGGCATTTGATTCCTGAAGACATATTCTTGAGGGTAGGAGGACCAAATGGCTTGTTTCAAGTCCTGCTGCCCTAGTCACTGGGTCCTTGAAGCTGTGTTCTTATTTTCACTGGAACTGGTTTGTCCCAGCGAGCAGCATGTAGCCAGGAAGAGCAGCATCCTTTTTCCCCTGGTCAAATGCAAAAAGAGAGAACACTGGTGGTGCTCCTGACATATAAAGAATAAATAAAAGTTCTGTACTACTCCCAGATAAAGCATGAGGAAAACAGGAGAATGTGCCCTCTTCCTCTTTCATCTCTAAAGTAGAAGAGTGTGCTGGAAATGTACAAAAAAGCCTGCTTCTTCCTAGTCACACTCGGAGAATAGAGTCCATATGGACCACTCAGAGATTATATATAGAAGAACCTAACAAATAACTCATGAAAGGTGAGCCACATAGGTCTCCCTCACATGGAGATACAAATGTTAGCCACAGCCTCCTCTGCAGCAGCAGCGGAAGTTTCATTGAGAGTGAAGAGGGTTGGAAGGGGAAAGCAGATACACATGCAGAGAGTAGCTGCAGTACAAGCAGGAACAAATGGGTTTCTGGAGGTCTATTGAAAGGAAATCTCTGGTTCACCTGGTAAACTAGTAACCAGGAGGATGAGGTTTGGAGGTTTTGGAGAGTGCTGTGAACATCAGTAGAGCTCTCGTCTTGGGTGGAGAAGGTTAAATCTACCAGTATTTATCTTCCCAACTAAATCCCCATGTTATCTGAGGACGGCTGACTTACACGACTCCTGTTCCACAGCTGGATCACCTTTCAGAGAAGGCTCTGTTCTTATTTCAGTAGGATTTGCCTTAAATTGGAGGTAACATAAAAAAGAATATAAAGTAATATAAAAATCTTTTCTCTATAGATATTGCAATATACAGAATATTTTTATGAATTTTTCTCAAAATAAGTGTCCATGTGCTGTTTGTACACTTTTATTTGATTATGTGTATATATATGTGTTTAAATAAGCTACGTAGGCAGCTCTCTTATCTTTTGTTTTGCTGTATAACTTCTAAAATAGGTGTTGATCTCAAGAGTCAGATAAATGAGATGCAAATGCAGTTGTGGGGTTTTTTTCACATACCAAAGTTCCTGATCTTTCAAATTATGTACAAGCTTTGTGTTTAATATTACCTCATTTTCCTCAAACATAGTTTGATAGTGTCTTTTTCATTCTGGAGAACTCAAGTATTTAAAACTGGTTGTATTTTTCAAGATGGTATCTTTGGTAGAAGATTGTTTTGGACAGACTGTGTAACACTGGTGAGTGCCTAGTAAGCTGTGAGATATTGAAATGTGAATATTCTCCAGTCCATCACGTCACAGCATCTCCTGACTGCCCTCACCTGTCGAACCCAGAAGTTACTGATGCTATAGCAGAAACAGCAGGACACAATACATGTTTTCACCTCATTACTTTAGTTGAAAGTCCAGAATATTAATTAAGCCAACAATTAACTTTGTGTGAAGACCCAACTGAGAATTGGAGAAGCTAATGCACTGGTGAGCATCCTTCTCTGCTTGCTGTGTTGTGGAGAGTGGTAACATCCAGCACAAGGAGTTGATGGACTGAGAAAGGCAGTAGCATCTTCAGATGCCACAGCTTACTTACCCAACAAGTGTCCTGCCAAAGCATGTGAACATGTGGAGCCTGTCTTTGGTGCACAAGTAGATCCAATAATTTTCCCAGTGTGTCATGATACCAGTATTCAGAGAACCAAAAATCACATGGGACCTTTTTTCTTCTCGCATATGGCAGTAAATGTCATGTTTTCTTCCTAGTGTCACTCATAGCTCTTTCAGATGTACAGTTTTTCAAATATCTCCCCCTCTCTGCTGAGTCACTGCTGTATGGACAAGCATTTCCTGGCACATGGAGTTCTGTTCTGAGTGCTTCAAACCCCCATGCGTGTGGGGGCTCTTGGTGATGAAGTGGGAAGCTGGGTATGTCAGAAGGGCTGGGGGAGCAGCGGATCTCTCCCTTCCCCAGCCCCCAAACAAGGGATGGGGCAGCAGCTGAACTTTAGTTCCCCTAACAAGCCCACACTGATGTGGCTGGGCCAGGACCTCATATGGACCCTGGGCCCTGGCAGCCACATCTCCCACAGTGGGGCTGCTCTTAGTGCGTTTAAGTGTGCAGAGTTACTCATGTCTGGAAGCATTTGCTGGATCTAGACTTTGAAATAATAGAATCAAATAATCCTGGTCCTGTTGATGCGAACTTGGGAGGAGCAAAGAGCAGAAGTCTCTGTAGTAGACCACTGTTTCTCACTGAATTGGTACAATACATGGTGCAGTCTGTGATCCCTATGGTTTCCAACAGCAAATGGCAGGCTTATTCCACGGTCAGCTGCAGTTGGTATACATTTGGGTGGTGTTTGTGGTACAGTGGAGTAAGCAGAAAGGTACAAAGCTTTTTTTTTTTTTTTTTATATAGCATACCTTAGTTTTGAAGGGTTGTGTGCCATCAGGAAAAGAAGCTGATGTGCATGTCAAGAACTTGCCCACACTCATCCTGTTCTTTCACCATCTGGTGGAATTGTATCTTCGACAGAGAGGTGATGATGAAGACATACAGGAATTAATATTTTCCGTTTCTGTCCCAAAAGATTGACTTTATCATACAATTTCTTCTTATTAAGATAAAGTTATTACATAAAGATATTAGTCAAATTATACCATTTATTCCAAATGAGAAACAACTTGTGATACCCTATAAGGCAGTCAGGGTCTGAGTATACCAGCCTATCTCCAAATCCACATGCAGCATGTTTTTTCCAGTTTGCATACATTTAAGTGGTATTTAAACAGTGCAGAGAAGTGGAGATCCATCCCATTTGTTTTCTTTTTATAAACCAGTAGCTGTGATATCTCATCATAGCTTTTTAAGAAGTTGCTAGAAGGGTATGTTATTTTTAGACTTTAGAGTTCCTGTAAAAGCATGTTTTACCTGGAGGTTCTCTTCTTTATAAGTAAATGTAAAAGAGTATTCTACTTTCTGAGGGAAATCATTATTTCCTCTTTCGTGAATAATTTTGTTAAATTAGCAGAGCCTTGAAAAAACTCCTCGATGATGACAGTGTGTGAAAATTTAAAATACAGTTTTTATATTTTTTAAGGTGAATGAATTCTTCATTGTTTTATTGCTAATAGCAAATGCAATTCAAAATCAAAGTAACTTATTAGAATCCACATCTTTACACTGCTACTGAAATTGTGTTTTGATTTCTTTGACATGATCCCTGATTGCTGTGAGAAGAATCAGTTCAGTATTTTTGTTCTTAGATTCCCCCTCCTTTGTCTTGCAGCTACTTGTGGCAGATTCCATTAACAATTGCTGTAGGAAATACGAGCCACATCTCATCAGAGGCAATTATATGGGTGTCTAACAAATCAGGTAAAAAAAACCTTTCCTCCCAGTGGAATCTCATAAAACATACTTGTGTTTTCCTCAACTGTTTCTTTGGAATTGGTCCTAGGTAATTGTTTGGTTTAGTTGCTCTGCACCCAGTTTTAGCTACTTGAATTGCAAAAAAAAAAAAAGAGTTGGGAAGGGAGGGAGGAGGAATGAAGGATGAGCAAGAAGCAAGATAATTATTGCAGAGTTTAGACAGTGTAATGAAAAGCCTTTACATAGAAATGTGTACCAAAGTGCTAAGTGTTTTATATTTAGCAACACATATCAAATCATTGATGAATGCAGTTCACTTTATTGATTGGTGAAAGTTAAATGTAATATTTGTATAGCAAAGCATCTGAAGCGTATGACTTAGTATATGCAGAGTAGTTAGAATTCTAGCATTTTTAACTCCAATCCATATTCTGAACCAGGGCTAAGAAATACTGTCATTAAAAAGTTTCCTTATTGATCTATAATATTATTTCTTCTCTCTATTAGATAACCAGATGCTGGACCGCAAAAGTGCATTATTCTACTTACTACTTATTTTCTCCCTCCTTAGTCCCTGCATGATCATAATAGTTTTTGTGCTGAGCAAAGCTAGGGCTAGATACCAGTGTTTTACTATCAGCTAAAAATGGAATCCGACCATCACAGACATTTAATGAAGTATTTCTCTATTTCCTTAGCAGTTCATGCTACATCAGCTGACAGTTTTGGACTGGAATTGAAGAGAGTGAGGGAAGAAATGTGGACACTTGAATAGAATGATTATATAGAAGGGAAAAGAAGAATCCATGCCTCCCCTGGACACATGGGCTGTAGAGAAAGAATTGGCCCCTTTTTTATAAAATTAGAAGGGTCTAGGGATTTTCCTCTGATAGATATTGAACTGGAGAGAGGAAAAAGTCAAATCTGTGTGAACCTGTGGGGTTGGTTTTTTTTTCCTTATAAGTCACTAAAAGACAGTAGTCACATAGAACTTCTCAGCCAGCAGGACTAGAAATAAATGATGTAAGATCAGTGGAAAACTGAGTATCCCAACTTTCTAGTGGTATAAGGTATGTGTTTCGTTGCCATGATCATTTGCAGCCAATCAGAAAGTAACATGTTTTGTGCTGCTCCTGTGACATCATGATCTAGAAATGTGCCTGGGTCCAGGGCACATCTCCTACTTGGGAAGCACACTCCAGTCAGAACATATAGATGCTTCCTCACTTTGCAGAAATATATCGCATTGGCCATAATCTTTAATATTAACACCACAGGAATACTTAAAAACCTGTTTGTACTTTTACAGTCTCCTTAATGACCTGCTCTACTTTTGTCCTTTAGGGCTTGATTGAACTCTTACTGAAGTTAATAGAAAGATTCCCACTGACTTCAGAGAGTTGATCATCTCATCTCATGTCATTAGGTTGTACATGCATGCCTCCTTCCCCTCACTTCTGCCTTGAAAGTTCAGTATATCACTATTATCTGCACAGTTGCTTCCTCATTGCCTTTTACTTGCAGAGTGCTGTGGAGGAACAAGTCCATAAAACCACTACCTACTCTTTTAAGATCTACCGCTCCTATTGGAATTCCTTCAAGAAATCAACAAATTAATGATGGCCAGTGTGAGCAATGATTTTGGGGTGGCTGCTATATAGAAATTAAAGAGGAACCTTTCTGAGTCATCAGTTTCCTGTGTAGCAAATCAGTGCCACTGTGATCTATTGTCATTATCCTTGTCCTTCCTCATTACTTTCTCACTCACTCACTTGCTGTGCCTCATTGAAAATGAGACTGCAAAC
Source organism: Heliornis fulica (assembly GCA_013399135.1). Classification (NCBI taxonomy): domain Eukaryota; kingdom Metazoa; phylum Chordata; class Aves; order Gruiformes; family Heliornithidae; genus Heliornis; species Heliornis fulica. The sequence goes on along the minus strand of VXBZ01008816.1, from coordinate 210,723 downwards.
TTATGACTACAGCAAGGATGTCCTTTTGCTTGTCTAGCTCAGCTGGAGAATTCCTCAACATAAAAAAGTCAGTAAGAACAACCCTGGATATACTCTTAATGTATGTTTCATTGCACCTTCTGTGATGTGTTTGGGCTGGTATAGATGATTTTGTGATACTTCTGGAGATTTTCTGCAGCTGGTTTGTTTTTCTCATGGGTATGTGGAAGGGATTCTGTGACTGGAAAAGATGGTTTCCAGGATTGATTCTTGTGGACAGGAAGAAAACTTTTTGTTGTGTGGAACAGTTTCATTATTCTCTTAGCAAGTAGTATAGGAACAATTCCTCAAGCTAGAGGAGAAACAAATTACTCCAGAGGATATTTTGAAGATCAGGAGTAGTGACATTGTTTTTCAATTAAGTGTAATTGAATGCAGGTACTCAAATAAAATTCAGAGGAAACACTGTTCATGAGGATGGTTTCAGTGCCTTCTTTAGGAGGGAGTGGGTGTTTCCTTCTTGTTGACTAAACTGCTGTGCTAAAGAAGCTAGGATAGGATAGGAGGTGATGAACAGCTGTCTATTGTCTGTCATGTAATACTGATCACATACCTCATTTCAGCTCTGAATAATAAAGAGGATCCAAGTTAATGACTGCCATTATGGTAACTTGGCATATCACTGACATTTTTCAGTAAAATTAACTTTGTGTATGTGTTATCTGAGAGAAATTAAACCATGGCAGTTTTGAAATAGCTACATGTACAGTGCCATCAAGAAATTTTTTTGGTGGTAGTTTAAATAACAGTTTTCCAGGGGAGTACACCCTCTTCCTTGCACTGGAGTTCACCAGGGATGGTTATTTGTTAATGGAAGAGTCTCTTCTTGTACATCCAAAAGGACAAGAAAGAGAATTACTGATATTTGCGTTCCTTTTTGCTATGTGTCTGTGACCTCATCAGGGTATTGTAGGATCCCAACAGGCAAGACTGTCTGGTCTTGTGAGACCCAGGATTGTAGGATGCTTTGGTTGCTGCTCTCTAATCATCCTGGCCATGTCTGGTTACGTACTTGAGAGTGACACATGCAGACCTCTAATTGTTCAATATTCTGATCAGGATTAGTACAGATAATTGCATATCATCCCAGATGCTGACAACACAGCTTATTCTGTCCATTTTTTTCAACACTAAGGTGAAGAGACACAGTAGAAATTACAACTTTTTTTTTAAAGATGAAATGATTTGTCCTTTGCAACAAGTCCTGTAAAGAGGACAGTGCCAGGCCTTGGCAACTTGTCTGGCAAAGTGCATAATCTCTAAGATGTTTCATGTTCAGTGTAGCTCTTCACACCTGTTTGTAGACAGTAGTCATAGTTTTGGAAAGTTTTAATTTTACAAGTACTTTTGTTAGTCTCTTCTCCCAGTTGCCATAGCATTTGTGTAGCCATTTGTGTAGTAATCAATTGATATACCAGCCAACAGGTGACCCTTTTAGTGGCTCATTTTATCTGGACATGGAAAATGGACCTGTCTCTTTCCCTCTCAGAGTGCTGCACAAGATATGTCCCCACCACCTTTCTCCCTGTTCACTCCCCATAGCCATGAATGGAGCTGTTCTGCTTCGGGCAAGTCATGGCTGTTAAACCTCTGAAAACCCTACCAGTCACAAGGAAGGGAGACCTCTCATGATTTGCCTTACTATCCATAGTGAGACCAGAGACATCACACTAAGATGGCTGTAGTGCTCTTTGTGCTATGGTCTTAGATGTCTGCTGAATGATAGATTTCATTCACGCTGTGGAAAGCATTGGTGTTACAAACTTCTGCTCTGTCACAGATCTGGGGCGATTTTTTCTGATTTTCCTAGATAAGTTGTCCCCTATAGCTGCTATAATGCTGGAACATGAAGTCCACGTTGTTTTGAGATCAACCCAAAATCAGTAGTGGGTAAAAAGTCAAGGGCCAGCTCTGAACTCAGCCCATTCCTCCAACTCCTTATGAGGCTTGCAGGAAGGTGTTGTCGATTCCTGCTGAAGGGCTACTGAGAGTGGAAGCACAGGCTCACCTGTCATGTTTCTGCAAATCCAGGAGAAATCACCTTAACCTCAAGGTGAGGTTAAGGTGAGGTTAGCTGGCATCCATTTCAAAACAGGTGAGCAAGGCTTTGGCCAGAGGCATTCTTGCCCTTCCCTGGGTGTGACTGTCCTGGCACTCAGGCTTCAGGTAGGAAACATCTCCATGTGACATCTCCAGCAAGTGCTGCTGAACTAGCTGATGTGGCTTTACAGTCTGCCTCCTGCCTTTCCATCCCCACCTCCTCTACCTTGACTGGCTTGTTATGTCCTAGGGAAATACTCCTCTGATGGACCTCCCTGTCTCAAAGTAACTTTCAATCAAACTCCTCATAGAATCCCCACAGGATGGCCATGAGATGGGGAAAAGTTCAATGGGGCACTTGCCTTCCAAACAGCAAGTCCCAATTTACTGTGTTATGCCTCCTCCTACTAGATAATCTCTACCTTAACTCTAAGCCCCTTGACAGTTTGATTCTCCTCCACGAAGTGTTTTGTAGAAGACAGCTGCTTCTGAGGTGGAGTTTGCTGGCTGCACGCTGGGAAATAGAGCATTAGTGCTGCATTAGAAAAATACCCTTTCTTTTCCATTCTGAGACTCAGCTGCTGTGCTCGACCTGTGTTGCTTCCAGACTTTTTTATCTTTCAAAAGCAGGAGGAAAGGAAACACTTTGGAGTAAGACCTGCAATCCTGGCACGATTTTGACAGCAAGGCAGAATCACTCCTCTTATCTCAGCAGCTGAGCAAAGATCCTAACAGAAGACCACTGCTTACATTCTGTGTCACCTTAGACATTCGCAGATCCATCATATAGGAATGTTAATGGATGGAAGGGTAGTCTGAGTAAAGAAAGAGTAAGCAAGACAGAACATGATCATACTTACTGATGTTCTCCATTTATTGTGTTGTTTGCTATACCAAAACATATTTTTCAACTTGGAGCTATAGCAACATGGCAAGTGAGGTGAAAACAACTTTTTGTTCGGGTTTGACTTCTCTCTGTAGGAAAAGTTTTTGCAAAGAGATTTGCAGAATTTGGTTACAGCCAGTATCTTTTCGCAAAATACTGTGATTGTGATGAAACAGACCATTCCCTTTGTCAGAAAAATGTCACTTGCTGTTGTAGGCATGGAATTGTGCTACTCTTGTGCAGTTTTTTTTTTACTGGAAAATGGAGTCTGTTCTCCCAGTAGAGATTCTACCAGCATAAACCAATTTCCCAGTATGCTAGGGGGTTGTATAAAATGAAGAGTTAAAATGAAAAGTGTGAGTCTGAACACTTGATACAGTAGCAACACTGTGTTTAGCCCATGCTCTCATCACCATTGGATTAGTGTCTTGTGGAGGGGTGCCCTTTGCCCAGACATGCCTTACAAGGTGCTCATGTTGCTGTGAGGAGCAGCAGGCTTCCCCACTGTTCATGCTGGTTTTGATGAAGTTGAAGTTGCTGGAGAGAAGGGCGACCTCAGAACTTCAAGTCATGTGCAGTCAGCACCAGCTGGAGGACTGTCTCACACTCCTAGAGAAGAGACAATGAGAATTAGACCCTCTCTGACTGATTTTCATACTTTAAAAAACAAATTTCAGAACATTGTAACCATTTATCCTGTCTCCTGTATGTGTGTGACAAAACTGGGAGTTTCAGAGCAGTGCTATTTTCTGAGGTATCCAGACAAAACATGACCATGGAAATACACTTTCTAATGAAAGAAGATAAAAAAAAATCCCTTTAGTCTCAAATATAACTGTGTGTGTGTGTGTATATATGTATATATTTATATTAGTTTAAATTTTAAGAGGTGAACTAAAACCATAATAGATTTCTTCCAAAATGAAATCTTTGTTGTTGTTTAGACAGTCATGAATGGTTTAATCAGGTTTTAACACTGAACGACTACTACCTTTTCCCTAAGTATAATACTTTTAACAGGAAACTAATAAATGTGTTTGTGCTAAGTAGAGAAATTGCCCAGGTGTATAGAAATCTTCAGTTCTGTAATCACCAAAAGCAAAAATTTCTTTAATAGCAAGGCAGGAGAATCAACAGACTCAAACATAGGTTATAGAGAACCTATGTAAAGCACACTCATCAGTCAGTCCCTTAAAATAACCACCTGCTTATATGAGCTGGAAAGGCATGAAAGATTCCTGGTCCTGTATTTCAGTAAAAAGGTCAACACATGAGTGGTCTTATTGAAAAATAATAGCAAGGGGTTATGGTTGGATTTAAACTGACCAAAACAGTAATAACACCGTCAGGGTTTGAAAAGATGCTGTTCTCCATTAAAGCAATATGTGTTGGAGGTGTTGCACAGCTGTTACTTGTGAAATAGACTCTTTTGAGCTTTTGAACTTGTCATATTTGACTGGCAAGTATCATTATATACTCTATTACAGCATAAAAAATTTCCTCACTTTAGAAATCCAAATTTAACAAAAATATTCAAACATGAAAAAATGTGTGTATTTTTTATTATATCTGATTTTGAAAATTTCCATTTAATGCATTTATTTAGGCAGATGTTAATGTGTGCTCACAGCCCATTTGGTGTGCTTTTAGGTATCAAAGAGGTGCAGGGATTAGCCAGTTTCAAGTAGCTCCTTTCAGTGACGGTGGCACTTGAAGGTTAGTTTGCGGGAGAAAAGCATGAGCTGAAAGCAGGACTGCGTTAAGGTGGTCAGATTTTCTGACAGACACAAGCATCCCACTCCTGACCCACATGGCAACACATCCATGAGGACCCAGGGAAACTCTAAAAGTCGTCGTTTCCCTCATCAGTCTTTCCCAGATACAGAAGTGGGCATCTGTACTGTTGCTCTTAAACCTGCTAGGTTAGTACAGAACATAGCTGAGATTTAGGGGTGGTGGGTTGTATTCACAGCACCACACTGGGTAATCTAAATAGAATGGGGAAGATCCAGATTCAAATTCCTTCTCTCTGTTTTACAGCAGATATTTGATCTCCTAAGAAAGTGCCTTTATTGCTATGCTCTAAATTGTTACAGTCCTTTACAGTATTTCTACCATAATGCTTTTCTTCATGTAAGATTCAGGGATTTTCATAGGAACGAGGGTTCAAGTCTTCTGTAAGAAGACTGGAGCAGTTGAGTGATTCTAACTTGAGGTCCAGTGAAAACAGGATTTAGATGGAGAAGCAACTTCAGTACAGCAGCCTAAGAGAGTTTGCTTAGGACTGAGCTATATAGCCCAGTGTTTAACAGACCCCTGTGGAAGGAAGGAAGGATACCCGGTGTTAAAACCTTGTTCTAAATCAGAGTGTGTGTCAGAAGCAGCTTAGATGCTTCGTCAGTACAAATGCTGGAAGCCCACAGAGTTGCAGGATGTAATTCTGGTTTTCTCAGTCCCGTTTCTGCAGGCTACATTCATTCCTGACGAATGCATCTGCTTGGTGCTCTGTCACAGACACCTGAATGGATGTAATCAATATTTTAACTGTAACCAGGGGTCTGTATTTTTCTCCCTAATTGTTTATATAGAATAATTAAATTGAACTGTTGCAAGTCAGTTAGACAAACTATAAAATAGAGGTAAGTGAATTGACTAAGCAACAACTGAGTTATTCTGGGATTAGTATTGCTAAGAACTGTACTTCTAAGTAATTTTAATGATGTTAGACTTACATAGGTGAGAAGAGGACTTTCTTTCTTAATCCTTCAGCTTTTTTATCTGAATTCATGTGCCTAATGCAATTCCTTGACTTTTAAACACATAATTAGGTGTTTTTAGGATTGAGATCTTGCTGTTCTTTATATTTTTTGCACTTTAAAATTATAGCTATTTGTCTGTTTGCTAGAGATGTTTAGTGAAGGGAGAAGCATAACTTTTATCTGTACCCCTGGTCATCTATTATTTGCTCAGAAATTACTTTTTCTTTTTGTAAGAAAGGCAGAAATCAATTTCTTTAGTAAGTCTAGATATGAGATAGTATGTGAGAATTGTTAAGACCGTAATGTAAGCTTTTTTCCCATTCATTACTTTCAGGGAATTCAAACACACCAAACAATTCCCTGATGGAATTATGTTTAAAACAAATTTTATATATTTCTTTTTTATTTTTAAAAATGCATGGGAAGACTGCTCCTTTTGTCAACTGTATACAAACTAATTTTATTATAGTAGGAAAAAATGTTGCTGAATTTTTAGTAAGTTCTAGTTCATGATCAGTTTGTCAGAATAATTTATTAGATTAAAGGCTTCTTCAAGAGACATGGAAGCCTGAAGCTTCATTCCATGATGATTCTTTCCATAGTGAAAGAATTATGTGTTATGAGGTCAGGGCATTTTTGTTGTTGAAATCCCCAGTCCTGCAAATAGTTTTTGGACTGCTTGACTGTACAAATACTGGAATAAATTTAGACTTTCAGCCCTAAAGTGATTACTTAAAAAGAGGGGAAGAGGAAGAATGGGTTAGATGATATAAGGTTAATTGGTGTAGCTTTAGAGGAGAGCCTCTCAGTGGTTATTAACTAGAATCTGTACAACTGGAAATAGTTTAATTTAAAATCCAATATAAAAGCTTCGTCAACTGCATGCAGAAACACTTAAGAATTATTTTGGTTTTAAGAACAGGTTTACTCTTCTCTATAGCACATTAATTGAATTATTGGAGTTACAGCTGTAGAAAGCTATTTTAGCATGGCCAGACAAAGTGCACCGGAGACGTACACTTCTCATCTAAATGCTATCTGCCAGAAAAAGAACCCACCCTTGGAGTTCTGTGTTGGTAAAAGGTTCCCATAGGAATGTCAGTTGGTGTCTCTCTGCATCAGAACAGATTAAGAAAATTAGCAATTAAAACACAAAGTTTTTTATTTTGTTTGAATTAATTTTATTGCCTTCATGAATATTTAGAGGAGGAGATAATTCAACAGATACATCTTTAGAATTTTTAAATTTAAAACCAAGACCCCTTTCCATCTTGTTATTTGTTTCAGAGCACCACAGAATTCCTGCTTTGGAAGAGGCAAGTTGGTTACTGGGGAACATCAACCAGACTGGCTACTTTAGAGTTAATTACGATATTAGGAATTGGAGGCTGCTAATTAATCAGCTAACAAGGAACCATGAGGTAAGCTCCTCTTCTCATCCTTAAAATCTGCTTTGACAGGTGAACCTTCACTGTTTCACCACCCTAAATGGTTCAATTTTTCTGCTTGCCCCTCACAGGTTATCTCTGTCAGTAATCGAGCAGGCTTAATCGATGATGCATTCAATCTAGCCAGGTATGTTTTCCTGAAGATAATCTATCCTCATACACATCACTGCAATAACTCACCCAATCATTAACAGAGCAGTTGAGTGTGGTTGGAAGTTAAATATGTTTTAAACACACTTTAGTTTTCCCCTCCCTCCCCCTTTTTTTTTTTTCAATTTAGGGCACATAAACATGGTCTGTACCACATTCACTGCTCTTGATCAATGATTGCCGTAGGGTATTTCCGGGTCTGGAGAGGCCTGATCAGTTTTGCAGCAAGTGCAATTTAACACTTCGGAGATAAATAATCTCTTTCCTCTTTCTCTAGTGAATGAGGATTTTTTCTTTTGTTTCTCCCTAATGTCCCACTTCTCATTTTTTATAACTGACCTTTGTGCTATATTTAATTTGTGATGGAAGGCAACTTGAAACTTCAGAATTTTTTCTCCTGATTTGTAATTATATCATTTTTCCAGTATCTTTTTTCTTGTAATCTGCCAGAGCACAGTCTTTTTCTGCATGATACTTTTCAAACAGAATGGAAAACCAGAGTTCCATTGAGCATTTCTGGAATATGTAAAACATTTTGTGTTTTACTGTGATCGGAGTTAATAATTAATGCATATAGCACTGGTTAGGTAATGTGTTCTTTATAAATTGAGGCAATGGAATCATCCTCATTTTGAAATCAGGACATCTGCTATGTTGATAACCAAAGTCTAAAATAAGAAGAATGTAGTGAAACATTTCAAACTTCTTGATTCTTGAGGTACCTGGAAACTTTACACTAGTAACGCTCTGTGATGTCAAAGGCAGCGTGAATTCAATTCCTGGTATTACTGGCTTTTCTGTTTGCTTAGCGTGATTATAGCCATGCTTGAGCACGGGCTCACAGGAATCTGCAGTACTGAGGCATGTTTGACTACAATCACTGGAGATGTTTGAGATTCAGGCACAGCGTCACACAGAAATTATGGCACACTGATGTTCCAGCATCACTCCAGTAAAACACAGTTGTGTGTCCTACCACTGTTTTATTTGGATTTGTCATCTCAGAGACCTGGTGTACAGTGACATGGAATCAGCATGGCACTTTCTTCTTCTGAATGCAGTCAGATGTGGATAGAGTACACTGAAAATACAGACACTTAAAAAAAACTTCCTTAAACCAATCTTTGTGTTATTCTTCTGAGTCAGTACTGAGACTGTGCTCTAGGATGTCTTGTTCATGACGCATACGGGCAAGGTCTTGATGGAGGGTGCAGCCTGCATCATCTGGCCAATTTTTGTCTAAGCAAAAACCACATAGAGATTACATGAGTAACGTATTCCCCACTTCCTTTCCAAAATGTTTCTATGGTGATATTGGATCCCTCTGCTTTTTTGAAGTAACTACTCCAGTTAATTTCACTAGTGTAAAGTCCTTGATGAGATTCTACATGGTGAAAACTTGATTTTTGTTTTGTTAACGTTGACTACTGCTGGTTTTCTTACTCGTGCACCATGGATAAAAAGTGTTGAGCTATATATATCTGCAGTGTATACATGTGCATATATAGATATTACTTGTAAGGAAATATTCTTACAAAAGGGATATGTAAGTATATTCCTGATTCTGTCAAATCTCTGCACAGAATCTGCCAGTTGTATTACCTTGAGTATGTGCCTTAGAAGTCAGTCTGGACAGAGGAAAGATCTGCATGTTTGCAAATAGTAGATTCATGCTCTATATTTGAAGAGGAGCCATAAGATGAGTAGAACTGTCTAAACTCGACATGTAGAGTATACTTTTTGTTGATCTTTTTCTTACTTTATTAACCTATCATCCTTCCTATTTAAAAATAAATAAATGTGATTATAGTGATGCTGAAATTAGTCTAATTGGCTAGCAGACTATATAGTACCTTTTAAAGAAAAGTTTGGTATTTTTTGTTTTCTTCTCCCATCTCTCAGACAAACAAAGACCAGGAATAAATCTAATTCTTGCTCTGTTCTTCTATCATGAAGTAGGACTAGAGAGACATTGAGACTTAGCAGAAGAGTGTATTGAGGGCAGACCTTGATGGCAGAGCTGAACTGCTGGTAGTATGAAAGCAGATGGAGAAACTCTTGCTGGGACAAATAGTGGGGAATCTCACCCTGACGCATCAGTGCAGCACAGCTGCCCCATCTTTGTTAGGTTCTCCAATGTGATGCAGCCCTCAGAGCTTGTATTAGGAACATGGCTATCGAGATCACAAAGACCCTTTGAATTTCCTACAAAAAAGCAGTGTTCAGAAGGCCACCATAATCTAAAAGCACCTTAGCTTTCCCCTCCTTGTCTGCAAGGTGCAGCACAGAAAGTCGCTTCACTTTCCTTCGGAGTGGTACCATGGTTTGGATGTTATCTGCTTCATGGATGCAGTGCTGTTTCAGTCTTGTCTCTGATGCACAGCGCGTATTTCTTCCTACCCATATAATGTTAGGTGATGGGGAAATTAAACGCATATGATTGTCTCTGACTGTGGCATGAGAAAAGGTTGATAACCTTATTGACCAGCCATGGAGGCAGTAATTCATAGTCTAGACCTGACTTTCTGAGAAGACTGACTGTTTTAAAGGTAATTCATTCCTCAGTTGTGATCCCTATTTGCACTTGTCTGAAAACATACACGTTATGAGATAGGAGAGATGTGTAATACATCTATTTTAATCCCTACCTACTATTTTGAGTGATAAAATGATGTGAAAATGAAAACAGAACTTCTTAAATTCATGCTGGTCCTTTAAAAAAAGAATTTCTAATGCAAACATTTCATTTTATTGTACTGAAGAGACCTCAAAATACCACACCCTTCTTAGAAACTTCTGAAGTACTCCCCAGTCTGATGTTGAACTGGGTACGTACAATGTCCACATCAAGAAAGGTTTGACTCAATTTTTTCACTGTCCTAATATCTATATATTACATATAATTTATATAATATACTGTATATTATATAAAATAGGTATATTGTATAAAATATAGATATGTGACATATAGATGCATCATAATATATATATTATATCCACATACATATTAAAATATACCAATATATCTGTGTGTTTTTACTGCTAATTAATTTTGTTCGTGGAATAAGTACAGGTTTTATCCATAGCAAAAATGAATAATAAATACATCTGGAGAAAGATGAAAACATTGCTCATATAAATTATTTTGGTTCACCACATTTTATTTCATTTTTTTTAAAAAGGTGTGTTGGATTTAATTCCTTTAGAATGTTTATTATCCTTTCACTGTCCAGCAAAATGATTTCTCAAAAAATGTTATGTTTCTCAAAACCAACATAAATTAATTGATACCTCCAAGGAATATTTTAAGCTCTGTAACTTTAATTTCATAAACTTTTGCCCATTTTATATGGAAATATATTCCTCCTTCCTTCTTGGTCTATTTTGATTTCAGAAAATTAATCAAGCAGAGTTGAATTGAGTAATAATAATAAAAGAAAGCTGCAGCTTGCCCACTGTCTCTGAATACTTGCAAGCTTGTTTTCTTTTCAGGTTTTTAACCATTCTCAGCTGTAGTACATGCACACACCTTGAGGAGCTGGAGAGCAGTAGCCTTGGCAGTACCACAGTGGCTCAGAAGGCCAGCAGTGTCCTGGGCTGCATCAAGAACAGTGTGGCCAGCAGGTTGAGGGAGGTGATTCTGCCTCTCTACTCTGTTCTTGTGAGACCCCACCTAGAGTACTTTGTCCAGCTCTGGGGTGCCCAGTACAGGAAAGACGTAGAGCTGCTGGAGTGAGTCCATAGCAGGGCCATGAAGATGATCAGGGTGCTGGAGCATTGCTCCAAATAAGACAAACTGCAAGGCTTTGGCTCGTTCAGCCTGGAGAAGAGAAGGCTCTAGAGAGACCTAATTATGGCCTACTAATACTTAAAGGAGTCCTACAGGGAAGTGGGAGAGGGACTGTTCACCAAGGAGTATAGTGACAGGACAAGGGGCAACGACTTTAAGCTGAAAGAGGGTCGGTTTGGATTTGATGTTAGGAAGAAATTATTTACTGTTATGGTGCTTGAGGCACTGGAACAGATTGACCAGAGAGGATGTGGAAGCCTGGAAGTGTTTAAGGCCAGGTTAGATGTGGCTTTGGGCAACCTAGTCTAGTGAAAGTGTCCCTGGCCATGGCAGGGGGGGTTAAACTAGATGATCTCTGAGGTGTCTTCCAACCCAAAGGATTCTGTGATTATATGATAGCTTATAGAAATACATGCCTCAAATTTTTGAGCAAGAATATCACCTTAGCACTCTGTCTTCCCTTCTTCTTGAAGATCCTTTGTCCTTTCGGGTTGTTTTGTTCAAAATCTCTGTATAATTTGAAAATACTCTGATTGTAGTAATTGAGTTGTGTTGACTGAGAAAATTGGGAGAAGACAAATAGACCTGTAGTTCTCTTCTAAGTTTAAACTGAGCAAAAAGCAGTTTGCATAGTTACAGTAAGAAGTGTCACAGGAAATAACGAAGATACTACTGTTGCTTAAGTGTATGAGTAATGTTGTCAGCTTCTTCTTTCTTTTTCCTTAGAATAAGGAGTCAGTTAGTAAGTATGTGAGGTGGGATGCTTCCCACTTCAGGCATCCCAAAGTGAGGCGTGTAAATCTGAGCTTGTCATCTTGCAGTGCACTGACAGTTAATGAAGAGGGATGTGCCCCTGACCTCTTAAAGCCACTTAACACATAAGATAAATTACCCTCCTAATGTCAGGAGTGTTGTGTCACCCCTAGTTCTTCCTTGCAGGGCTCTAAATCTTCATGTTCATTTCCCCTTATTAACTGATTGACTTAATCTAATATATGTCTATGAAATAGGTCTGGTTTGTATTTAGTGTTAATCAGCACTGGGTCAGATGTGACTGTGGCTATGTATTGTGCTGTCACCTAATACAGTTATTGCTCTTTCAAGTTCTGGAAGAATCCATCAGTTTTGTCTCTTGAGACCTGATGTGTGTCTCATACCACTTTGACCCTGTCTGAACCATAGTCAGCTCACTGTGTTAAGGTGGCAAGTACTTGGTTTGTATGCCAGTTGCTCAAGGAAACTTTTTTTTTTTTTCTTATGCTGACAGTCTGTCTTGCTGTCAATTAGTATTGATAGTGGTGAGATGAGATAGTGGTGGAGTTCCTCAGATACTCAGATTTTCCAGACAGTTCCCTTTTGGGTGGGTCATAGGCTGAGTGACAGCACAGTGTTTGTCAACCCTTTGCTCATTGGTTACATATTAGCAAGGGCCAGAGATAAAACTTGAAGGTAGTTTTTGCATATTTCTTAGTGACATTTTTTTGATGTTTATCAGGAGCAGCTTCTTGACTGGATCAACGAGAAAGTGTGAAGTGTGAAGTGGTGATGTTAAATAATTGTTCTTTTGCTCCAGGCCATGTTGGAGCACTGTCCTGTTTCTTTTCACAGCTTAGGGGGAGGGTAACCTATAGTCTCTTCCAGTAAAGGGGGATTTTTTTTTAGGCAAGAAGAGCTTTCCCCTGTAGAGTTCACAAATACAGTAAGCTTTGGCAAATTAAAAATGATGAAAAAATACACCTTCAGCAAGGTGTGAACTCAGCAACTTACCTGCTGCAGATGGCCTTCATCAGAGTTCCTCTCTCAAAATTTCATTCACTAGGCCAAAACTTGGTACCTGGTGCAGATAAATGATGAGTTACGACAATTGTTTTCCTGACGTTAATCAATTCTTCTTGGCTTGCTTCTTTCAAAACTCTGCTGACTCTAGAAAACCGAAGTTTGACGGTAAGGGAAAGGCATCACCAGTCTTCCTTTTGATATATAAATCCAGATTCTCTCCCTTGAAACAAATTCATCTTTAATAGCTGATGAGTTTGACTCTAAGGCTGATTCTTGAAGTACAGATACCACCATAGGGTAATACACGCTCCAGATCACCACCTCACCAACTTGAAAAGAGAAATTCTTTTAAAAATTAATAAAAGTCACAGTTAACCAAGTATTGACCTTGAGGTCTGGAAAATTGTGTCTTTAGGACTCCTTATTTTTTTCCTGTAAAAAGAAAAACCAAAACTCCCCAACAAATCAAAGCCAACTCTCTCCTTGTTCCTTAAGTTAATTCCTGGATGTAGAGTATTGCCACTTAGGCAAAAATATCTTAGCCCTTCATTTACCTGAGGCAGTACTACTCCCCATAATGATTATCTAATCTTATTTCTGGTAACTGAGTTACCCTGCATCTAGGCCTCTCGTTTATAAATTGCAGATAAAATAAAAAATTATTACTGCTGTATTGGAAGAATGCTTTCTTGAAGTTTCTGGTGGAAATAAGCACACAACAAAACTGTGCTGTGGAGTTGAAGTGATCTTCATTGATGTTTTTCTTCTCCAGAAATTAAGATTACATTTATTGTAGCATTCAAAGTCTTCCAGAATATCTGGACTAATTGGTTCCATGTTACACTTGTATGTCAGGAAAAGTCAAGGCATTTTAGGGCTCATTTAAAATTCTGGGGCTAGATGATAAGTAGGTGACAAAGGTAGAAGTTCTCATCTAGCCCAATTAACGTACTTCAAAATGTTTCAAAATTTCAACAGCCATATCCAGGGTTGTTGACCTTGTTTTGCTTGGATATTCATAAACAATCATATGGGGTCCATTTAAATTAAAAACCTGTCGTTTAACTCCAGCCTTCATTATTACTCCTGATTACATTTGCTGATGGTTCAACACAGAGGCAAACAACAGATATGTTAAGCAGCTCGCTTAATTAGTGCCGCTGAGTACCAGCTAAGGGAGCGAGTATTAGATCAATAGTTTGTATCACGCTTGATTAATATTGTTATAGATTTGCTATTTTAATAAATGAGGCCTCATCTAAATTATTTCAGCAGATGCCATGGTGACTCTCTTTCACTGTCAGGCAAATTTTGGTGATGATTCACTAGGAATTGATTCACTAGGAACTGATTTAGATATACCTTCCTATAAAAGTTTTTTTATTTCATTTGACATAAATATTCTTTGCATGGGCCAGAGCAGCTGTGCCTTTTTTTAAAGGAAATAAGAAGCTACAAATATTTTAAGGTAACCATCATTCATTCCGTATGCTGTGTGTCAGTCCGTATGTTCTGTGACATATCGCAGTCTTGATATCTGCTTTGTGTAGAGATACACATTTCAGCTAATGTTTTCATGTTTGTATAAGGAGAATCGAAGCAATTCTGGAGATTCTGGAATCAGCTTGGTATGGATGTGTCCATGTTGCAGTGCAGATGCCAGGGACTGATGCATAATGATAGGGGAGGGGAAGAGTCTGTGAATTTGTTTTGGGAACATCAATTAAGACAGGTCTGAATTACATTTCGAGAGAACATTTACCTTGGAATATGAGGTTAAACAAGAGGAGGAGAGTGGCGTGAGTGGAGCCCGATGAAGGCTTGTAACCATCTTTAAGTATTTGAAAGGGAGACTGAGAGGTGCAAATATGGCTACGGGAATCTGTCTGTTGGTGAGGTGTGCCAAGCTAGTGGGAGGGTCTTACCCTCTCCTATCTAGCATATTCAAAGTTCAGATTATACTTTCAAGTTTTTTGGTCTTAATTTGGTGATTTGATAAAGGCGTTTCCGGTCCCTTTGCTTGACAAAACTTAAGAGAAGTCTTGGAAATGTTGTGTTAGTTTAGTTTAGCTCCTTCCTATTCAGCTAGATGTGTGCTTTCCTCTACCCTGAAATCATGCAATAAATGACATGTAGGACCATGTCATGACTAAGGGACATGCACAGGGAGTAGAGAAACCTGGGATGGTGATGCTGCTATAGACTTTCTAGGTGATCTTGGTAAAACCACTTAAAACTATTTGTGTCTGTTTTCCTTCTGTAAAATGAAGATAAGAGAAGAGGTGAGGGTTTCTGAGAGTTTCAGAGAGTCTTTTATTATAAATATACTTAAAGGAAATTGCTTTTACAGAAATAATATCCAAGTCTGTAGATACATTGGCAAACAAAATGCAAATTGTATATGTATTTTCAAGATCAGGTTTCTGTGCTGTTCATAGGAAGTTTCTAGCTTTCAAACACATACTTCACTTGGCTGTCTGATACACAAATTTATAAACTTTAGAAGAGGAAAAAAAAAGATATGAAAAAGTATTGTGCATAATAACAAAGTAAATTTTTAATTTGCTCAAACATGCTCTCATAGATGCCTTTGTCCATTGACACCTTAAGGAAGAGAAGGGCTGTTTCAGTCTAACCTTCCCAGAAAGAATTACCCAGAAAGAAAATAAATAAGAAATCAATCTGAAATTTAATCATCTGAAATTGACATTTATTAGCCACTGAAATGCATTCATATTTCTTTAGTTTATTTAAATGTGTGAATGACATCTCAAAAATTCTCAAAAATCGCAGTTTCATGATGATGGAGAACATGACATGCTTAACTTACTACACAGTCTTAATTTTCATCAGTAAGATTATTCCTTTTCATCTTGCACTACACTTTTTTTTTTGTTTTTTGTTTTAATATGGGGAAGACAAAGAAAGGAAACCTATTGAACTCAAATTTGAAGAAATTTTTGGTGCATTTTTACAAATACAGGGGACTTTAGGGTTTTTTTCCTGTTTTCAACTAAGGTGATTAATTCAAATTAATATTAGCCTGTGTTTTTATGGCAACTCTAAAATGTTGCAAGATAATTTAAGCCACGTGATACTCTGATAATTACATTAATTTTTGCACTGATCTTTGTAGGATGCTTCAAATGCTCTTGGTGGAGTTGAATGTCACTTGAAGAGTCCTCAAATATTTTGCATGTAAGAAATCATGATAATAAGCAGGCTTCACTTAAAATTATCATACTCAGAATCCTTCGATCTTTGAGAGGTTGAATACCGATTAAATTTACTACTTTCAAAGATCTTGTAAACCACATTTTGCCACAGTACTTATCAAAGAGCAGATGTGCATTCCTGTCTTGTTTATGTGGAGGCCCTTAGCTGGTACAATACATAATGCCTCCATTAAGTTGTATGTCTTAGAAAAGCAGATACCTTATTTCATCATAAATCAGCACAACCCTGGGAATGGAGGATGAGGTAGATCATTCTTTAATACTGGAGATGACAGAGCCTTTTTTCACGATGTCCACTAGTTTTCTATGAGAAGACACTCTTTTTCCAGCTTCCCTTGTTGAACACAAATGCCATCATCAATTTTTAATCTTTGACTTCCCCATCTTGCAGGAAGTTAAAGTAAAATCTGTGACTGGAGTTTGTTTCCCTCTTGCATGGGTCACCTTGCTCAAAGGGTTCTTTTACGTATCAGGGTTAACGTACCTGTTTTGGTTCAGCTGCTGAAGAACTGCTGTTAAAGCACTGTTGGAAAAAATTTCTGGGAGACACCAGTCTTTGGTAGGTCCAGAGGAAATGAATAGGTTTAGGAAAAGCCAAATCCAGTGGAATGTGAGCAACAGTGGCCACTACTGTTTCTAATTTCTATTCTAATCCACACACTTGACTTCAAAGTTAAAAGAATGATTCAATGAATAGGAATCCTTATTCATTTTAAATAGTCCCTTTATGGGTGTAATTATTCATATGTTGCATGCAGAGGGACAGAACTGAATTTTATCTGAGTTGCACATCTATGTTCTGAAGATCTGCGTTTTCCCCTCTTCAGAATTATCCAGACAAAAAGCTAGTCGTGTTTTACATATTTCATAAGAAGCAGACAATGCAGGGTGAGTTTTAAACCAGCAGCAAGTAAATCACCTCATTTCCATTGTTTCAACAATGCAGACCAGTCTGCTGCCAGCTTGGATTTTCTAATTTTGATTTAAACACATGACTTGTAATGACTTTGTTGGGTGGTGGGACTAAGGGATTTAGGGCGCACTTGTGTGAGAGGCTCTCATCACTGTATGGCAACCCTGTCTTTTTTGTGACAAAGTCTGTTTGACTGGTGCTGGATTTAGGATAGAAATAATTCAGAACAGAGTAATAATTTTCCCACGGCAATTACACTACCATTTGGTACTCTGTCCCTAAGGGGAAAATGAATGTGCTGGGATCTGTCCATAAGTTCAGCTGCTCAGTGTAAAGAACAAATCAAGGTCAGAATTCAGCTGAATGCACACTGATGTTTCACAATATAATCTAGATCTCCAGCTTTTATCTTACTCATTAAAAGCTCATGTAATTTAAAGATTATTTTTGATTGCTGTGAGATTTTAGTGGAAATTCTTTGTGAGGGATATTTCATTATCACATACTTTCTTTTCCTGTTCATTGCCTCTTTTCTTGGTAGCAGTGGCAAACCTAGCAATTTCTTTGGTGTAAGTGGGATAGTACCTCACTTAGGATTGGTGCTTATGAGATTATGTAATCTTATAAGCCACTTAATACATATATAACTTTGGAAAGGTTTTTTTCCACTTCTGCCCTTGTCATACTAATGGGATATCACCTTTTCAGCACAGTTCATCAGCAGACTCTTTAGTCATGAAAAACCTGCTGGAACAGGATGTTTGTTTAGAGTTAATTTGTCTATTAACTAAACCAGATCTCCCTGCTAGTCTTTGCTCCTGTTTTCCTATTTGCCACTTCAGTTCAGAAGGCAATTGTGAAGTCAGAATCGCAGGTGATAAGACAAACCTCATCTGGTGCCTTGTTTGTAATACATGCTAAAGTTCTCATGTGTAACAGCCACTGTGGAATGACTGACATGATTATAAACTGATGGGTAAGGACAATTAAATAAGCAGTGATAAAACAACGAAGCAACTCAAATGTGATCTTTTGGGTTAAACTTTGTCGATTCAGTATGGTTAGATCTTTCAGTTAAATTTTGCATGGTTCAGTATGGAGATGGAAAACTTACAGATGACTTGTAGAGGCTCTTTTTAGAATCTGGGTTCCTTTCTCTGTGACCAGTGATGCCTGTCAAAATCTCCTAATCTAGAATACAGTGTAGAGGAACACCTGCTTTTTGTAGTTTATACTCAAGCTACATAAACAACAGGTAATATTAGGACATGAAATGATCTGTTGGTACAATCCTGGGAACATTTACAAGGCAAAAGCCCACAGTTACAATATTGTTATCATCATGCCTCTGAGAAGAACATTACTGAAATTTTATTGCTTCTAGGATATCCATCGCTAGAGGTCAAAACTAAAACTAGATAAATTTCTGTCAGGAATGGCATTGATATGAATCTATTTTGGGTGGGGGAGAGACTAGACGAATTCTTAGGGTGGCTTCCAGCCTTTTCATTTCAGATGCTGTAAGTGAAGTTTTGTAAACTTTCTACCCTGCACTTGAGAAATGCATAATGTATCAGTATGCATTCAGCCACTCCCTATGAATAAACACTGTTTGGTTTGACTGATTTTTTCTATTAAGATACTTGCTAAGACTATCCCAGGTTCCTCTGCAGAGTTGTTTTTGGTTGGTTTTTTTTTGCTGTAGATACATGCTTGCTAATATTCTCATGTGGCTCTGGGCGTCATGCCTGGAGAAAAAAGGGTGACTCTTTCAGACCAGACATAAGATGTGACATCGCAGTATTTCTGCAGTGTTTGTGTTTGTTACTTGTTTTCAGTATAGCCTATAATCAGTTATTCCCTGAGTAACAGACAATATTTCAATTTTCCTCTGAGATGGTTAAGCTGGAAAAGAATCTTGTCTCAGCCCTGGCTATCATGTGTTTGGACTTTGGCAAGCAATATCTGATAGTATTTTTGCTGGACTTTAAGGATAGCAGTATGATTGATCGCTAAAAAGACACAAGAAAAATAAGGATTTCTGTCACTGACCTTCCAGTGACATTGCTGGAAGAGAGAGTGATAAATCAAGCTGCATGTGCAGAATATGTACTTAACTTATGTTACAGTCTATAGTGCCTTTGAGTAAATGTTACCTGACAATTATATGACAGGGAAATTATTTTACATTTTTTCCTTTGATGGGAAGGTTGCTGCAGTTACTTTTCTTATTATTGTAATCATAATTGCTCAGAGTTTCTGTTTAACGTTTCTGCAGATCTGTGTTTTCCTATCAGTTTGCAGATACTCAGAACAGACTAATCCTTTGTTCTACTTTCTTCCCTCATCTTGCTCATTATCCTGCTCCATAAATGATCCAAATTACTTCACTTAGTAGTTGTCACCAGCTGGTGGTGCATGCTTGTCACAAGTCCTGTGACACTCCTGAGTCTGCCCATTCCTTCCTACTATTCTGAATGCAAAAATGTTGCTTTTGCTGACCAGATCCTGCGTAACTGTCTTTGAACGTAGTTCTTCCAGGCTAGCGAAGGAGAATCCTAACAGCATCCCAACACCCTTTGGCTGATGGGCAAGTTTGCCTCTGTTCCACTGAGCCAGTACGTCTTGCTGGATGCAGCGTCTACTGTGAGACAGGAGTCTTGCAGTCACTCTTAGCGCTCGTCAAGCTGTTAGCGTAAAGTAAAAGAGTACAATTGTACCAAAATACCAGTCTTAAGAACTGGGCTGTAGTGCTCTGAGAAGATGCAGGACACTAGAGCGTAGTTCACCAACCACATACAGGTACTGCTTTGGCTCATGTCTGTCTTCTGCTGACCTGGTTGCTGCCTCCCAGTACAATACACATCTGGATCTGTGATCTGGATTTTAGGACTTTATTTGCTTTACGGTTCATGTGTTTTCTCTGCTGTGACTTTAGGATAAGAGCTTCTCCTCACATCTTGTTTTCTCACCTATCTATGCCAAAAATTAGCAACCTTACTATTTGACATTATCATTACCAAACTCTTTACTCTCTCTGTGAATTAAAATATTTCTCAAGCTTTTTAGGCTGCAGTATACATTTAGTATTTTGTGACATATATATGTTATATATCACATTGTACACAGAAAGATAAATTTATTAATATATTTATCACTGTCTTTTCATTAAAACGCTTTCCTGGCAAATAGGCTTGGACTGCAGTGTATTTGGAATAAGAGGTTCATAAAGATGGCTTGGTGGGTGAGGGTGAAACAAAAGGGCTGTCATGGTTTTCTGTTGGCATCCATACAATAAAATAGTGCAGAATATATAGAACATTCTGCCAAGGCACAGTTCCTGAAACACTTATGTTTTCTCCAGGGAAGCATGGATTGTAACAACCATTACCACTTTTCCTCAGAATTGTGATTTGAAGTGATGAATTTATTGTCATTTATAGAATAATGTCATCCACAAGGACCTCCCATCAGCAACAGGACTTATTCTGTTGATGTGGGGGGTTGATTTTGATGACACTGTGCATAAGCTCTTCAAAGGTTATAACCAGCAAGAGAAGGAGGTTCAGGAGTAAACAGGAAAAACTCAGACATTGCCACAAGACCCTTAGAGAAACATTAGGCAAAGTGGGGGATGGAGGCGAGGCAAGCAGAATTGAACGGCCTGAAAAATCTGGAAGTTAGAAACAACGAGTGATGAGAATAACAGTTTCTGTTGTGAACAGCATGAGTATCACCAGCCAAGAATCATGATTTTCAAATTGATGAGGAAGGCCAAAAGCTCAGAAATAAGTGATAGATCTCTCGAGTTCACTTCTTATGTGTCTCTGCAGAGAAGTTAAGCTCAGAAAAAAATAATCTGTTTGTTTTGCAGTGATGATTTCCGTTTTGTGCTTAGCATAGAGAGAATTAATTTCAGAAGCATGATCCTAAATGTCCATTAGTGCAGCTATAATAAACATTCATCTGTTTATTCCTTAAGCAGCATGTTTCCTAGAGCTATTCCTCTTGTTCCTTATTCCACACTTTCTCATGTCAATCAAATTATCAGTAACAATAATCACAAATCCCATTAGGAACTAATTACATCTGTGCAACTTCAAGCTAGTTTACCTCTTCGCTAACATTATCTCCCAGATTTTTAACTGCAGTCAATCCATCTTGCTTCTGGCTCCATTTATTAGGGTGGCACATTTTTACAAAATATTAAGACCTAGAACTCATCTTGATGATATTATTCTGCTTCAGAAACAAGAAAGACCTATGAAATGGAGTAATTTGTAGTTAGGTTACTTTCTCAGTCTTCAAATGCATTGAACTCTGTCTGCCACCCCATTCTAAGTGCTTTACCATTCCCATGTCTTATCTGCTCAGTTCCTGAGGGATCAGTGAGCTCCCCAAGTGATCTTGTTTTTCTTGCTTGGCTATGTGCTGTTACATGAACTCAGTTTTTCCCAAGAGCTTGAAGGAACAGGGTTTAATTCTTTCAATAGAGAGTGTGGAAAAACAATGTCTTGCATGGATGTGATAAACCTTGCAAGGAAACTATGGGTTTGGACCATACTGAGAGATCACTCTAAATATTGTAAAAAAAGAGCTTTGATATGCTGGTACAACAGATCAACATTTATATCAACACATATGTATTGGTTCATTTCCATAATAATCTGTGTAATTTCCCCTGTTTGCTGTATGCATGCTATTCATCAGACAGTTAATGGAAATTAAGGAGAACATTTGCAACCAAAAAGGAAGAGTAATTGTCTGTGAAGATAGATCCTACTGCGGCCTATGTTAAATTGAATCCTGTGGAATCCAGCTTGCTGATTTGGGGTTTAATGAAAGCAGAATCATTATCTCCTCTCTAGGCAGGTAGAAAACTCCTTTGGGATTTAACTACATGCATCAGAAGAGGAACAGACGTCTGTATTTCTAGAAAGTTCACACCCACAAGGTTATGCTTCATTTCTCTAGTCTGGATAGTTAAGAAAAAATGCTGCTGTGAAAAAGAAAATTAGTCCAAATTCTAAAGCTTGATGCTTCCCGGTACTCAGTTTTAAAAAGCAGCTATGAAATGCTCGTATCTGTATTGTAAAGCAATAAATTATAAAATGCCAAACATTTCTGAAACAGTTAAACTCTTTCCCTTGCAGGGAGACGTCTTTTATGACTGTAAAATGTAGGACAAAGTCCTAGGTAATTGACTTAAAAACATCTGAAAAAACCATAGTTTATGTGGAGAGTAGTGAAACATCCTTAACCTGTTATGTCACTGAATGCCACTTCAGTTTAATAACGTCATTCCAAAATGGCTTAAGGTGGATAGAAGACAAGGCAACTCCAAAGGAGAGGGAATAGAGTGGAGAGGAGAGCTGTGAAACTGAAGGATGCATCTTCTGCGTTAGTTCTTCCCAATTGTCGATGGTCAGTAGGAACATTCGCTGAAGCAAAATGCTTTGGGTTGTTGACTTTATGCAGACAGCATTCTACCTTACAAATCAGCAAAGCTGCACTGTAATTCTGGATTGGGTTTTTGTTTGTGTGAGTTTTTTTTTTAAGTCGGTTACTTCATTGTCCATGTTTTTTATAGCCACAGGTATCCATACAAAGTACACATATAACCCTTAGGTTTCTTTCATTCATGTGTCTTCATGACTTTTTTCATCCAGTAGGGATACTTTCACATCTCTTGGGAGAGACAGTGAGTTGCTGTTTTTTTTATAAGGATGACTTTTATGTCATTATAATTTGGTGAGTTTATGAGTTTCTATGTCTTTTCATTTGGGAAAAAGAAAAAAAAGTATTTTTTGCATCATCATGTATCTTCTGAAAAAACAATTTAGTACTAACTTCTTTTATTTTGCAGAGCTGGTTATTTGCCTCAGAATATTCCTTTGGAGATCATCAGATATCTTTCAGAGGAGAAGGATTTTCTGCCTTGGCATGCTGCCAGCCGAGCTCTTTATCCTCTAGATAAATTGCTGGACCGCACAGAAAACTACAACATCTTCAANCACTCTCCTTTCCTAGCCAAGAGTTGAACTACTCCCTAACTGGATACTGTAAATGACCTAGGGGTATTAGCTTTCTTCCTAATTAACTCTTTATTTAAACATAGCAATTGTCAAGCTTTGGTTCATTTGCATTTGAATAGTGACAACTGTTTTTTGAGGCATATATGATTAGTTGAGGAAAGGCAATTATTCCTCCTATAAAATATTATAACAAATATTTCACTGAAAAGAGCCAAAGTAATCTATTTTCCACATTTTCTCTTTTGAGTGGCCCCATGGCGTTATTTAGATTGATGCCCAAGCTCAGCAAGGACACCAAATGCAGACACAGCTGAACAGGATGCATGCAAGTCAAGTAAAGATTTGTAGTCATTATTTCCTCCAAAAAGCCATGGTGAATTCGATGCAGTTACCTTAATTAACAAGGATTAGGTCACCATTGAATCAAAAGCCCATTCATAATTGGGTCCGAAGGGACGGTGGTAACAGCTAGCAGTAGATAATTAAGATAGACACGACAAACATTTTAACATTTTACCTGAAATAAAAAAAATACAAAATAAAAAAAATCCTAGCTATGCTAAAACACATTTGATGAAGTATGCAGGATTTGATTGAAGCCAGTGACAGTTGGCAACTGTTGGGTTTTTTATTCATCGTGACTTTTATATAGTTTGCATATTCTCAGTGGCCGACATACTGTAATTTTATGTATTTTTTTTAAGCCTTCAAATGAAGGAACTCTGTCTGTAAAGACTGAAATGCTTAAAAGATGTTCTTTTCTTCTTAAACATGTTTGCTTGTGTGTCCATGGACACATACATACATTCTCAGAAAATAGGAAACCAGAGGAGGTTGGATGTATGCAAGTATGTAGAAGTCCATATATATATATATATATATGTACATACACACATATTACAGATACGTACGCAGAGCTACCTGCTGACACGGAAAATTATTTTTGTATAACCTCTACTACAGATAAATAATGACACACTGAAATTCTTTTTTATAAATTTACAATGTGGACCTACGTTTGAAGCAGAGCCATAGTATAAACTGACGTGGAAATAACTTGCATGTTTAGTCTCTTGTTAACTGCACAGGAGAATTCTTATGAGTTTGCCATTGCTATTTCACTTTTAAACATGGCTGTGTAAAGTGAACACGATTTTAATACATAAAACCTGTAAAATTAACATCTGAGTTGTGTTTTATCACTACTGATGAGAGCTTTGAAAGCAGAGGTGTTAGGAGAGGGAATAAAAAGAATTTTTAGTCACAGAATAACATATCTGCTAGAGGAAGCTGCACTATGAATCTCCTTTTGTGTTGACATCATATATACATGCCTATGCATCCACAATAACAAAATAGATGCTCTCCTCTGCTGTTCTTTATATCTCAGTTCTCTTTTTCAAATTGGTAAATTTCTCTGGCAGAAGATAATACCAAACACAATGACAGTGTTTTTTTCACAATTGGCCAGAATACATAAATACATCTGCTGTGTAAAAACTAAAAGTAAGCTAAAATACATCTTGGGTTTGTTCTGTTCTTCAAGCACACCAAGAACTGAAACCTAATATGTTGTGTCAATAAATGCGCAAAGCTCATTTGCAGCCACATTGTTCAGTATCCTGAAATCAATTGACTGTACTTATGTGACTTTTTTGCCATGGCTATGGCTATTAAAACAATATTCTTTTAAAAGTGAACAAGCACGGTGTAGTTGAGATTATCCGTAGAGTAGAAATTAAGCCGTTCACACACTTGCAACTTTTCGTCTGTGTATTTGGAGTTCAAAATAGCATGGAAGAAACTCTTCTTAAATTGATGAGGTGTATAGCAATAAATAGCCTTATCCTAGCCATCTAATCAAATAGCTGTTCTATGGATTACTTCGCACTATAGCAGTGAGGGAGGATTATATGTGTGCATGTTGCTTTGCTAAATGCAAATAAAAATCTTTGTAAAGTAGGACTTTATTTGAGGGTAAAAATGAAACAAAAACTCAATAGTCAATAGTATCTTAATTTCAGATTTTTTAAAAAATAATAATTTATATTTTTTTCATCCACAGGAGTATATTTTAAGACAAGTTGCATCAATGTATCTCAAGCTTGGATGGCCAACGAATAATTTAAACAAATCACTTGTTCAAGCATCCTACCAACATGAGTACTGTTTCTTTTTTTGTTTGTTCATTTTTGTTGTTGTTTGTACAATACAGTTGTAGTAATGCACTGCCTAAAATTTGGTTTAATCTTTAACATGCCATACATTCCTCGCTTTGTCTTCCTTCTGTTTTTCCTTTCTGGGTTAGAGAGAGAGAAACAAGACGCTGTAAGTTTAATTCCTATTTGCTAAGTTTGGAGAGCATGATTTCCTTGGCCTTAACTTGAAATTTGACTGCACTTGATATTTAAGAACTCACACTCGTGTGACCACAGAGGTCAGGAAGAGTGCATAAGTGTAAATGGGGCTGGCTTTGGTCTATGATCTCTCTATAGTTGTTGCAGTGTCTGTAGGCATTACGTTTACACTGAGATTTGTATAGCTGCAATATCTTTGATATGTCACCCAACTATCAGTTCCTGCCACCGTTCTAAGAAATAACTTTTTTGTAAACATTCAAACATTGATTAATGCACCCTTATGTATTCTTAAATTTGGACAGAGAGTTGCGTCGGGAAGTCATCATGTTGGCCTGCAGCTTCGGTAACAAGCACTGTCACCAGCAGGCTGCAACGCTCATCTCTGATTGGATTTCTAGCAATAGGAACCGGTAAGTGGAACCAAAGTGTGTATTTCCTGTTTCTGCTACTCAGAGGCAAAAGAACTGGCCTGCTCTTCCTCTTCTGCCTGCCCCCATCTGCAGTGGTCTGTTCTGCAGAGAGAGGTATCGGAGGAAGCAGAGGTCGCTGGCTGTTACATAAAAGTATCTGTGGGGCTTCAGAATGAATTATTTGATTTTGCACATCTGAGTGGGTGGAGGGGACACCTGCACAGCCTCTGCCCACTCCTGATAAATTGCTGTCAGGTAATTACATGCTAGAAGGCAAGAAGAGGAGTTTTAAGAGGGTTTTGAAGGAATAAAGATGAGTGAACACTGCATTGACCGACAAACACGGAGCCTGTGCCAAGGCAAGAGAGCAGAAGGTGCTAAGTGATTAAAGAAATTAGAGAGGTTAGAGGCAGAAGGACCAAGAGGTAAAAAAAAAAAGGAGTCGAAACAATGTATTTGAGGGGAATGTTATGAAATACTTAAGGGTGAAGACCTGGAAATTAATGTGATTCAGGGATACAGGGAAGAGCTCATGTACGGTTTCGAGAGAGGGGGTAATATGATAGCTGATGTGTTGAGTGCTTGCAGCAAGTGGCACTGTAGTGGTTTGACAGAAAATACGTAAGTTAGGTTGTCCAGGCACAGGTTTATTCAGCTGAGGCAAGGGAACACAGGACATAGATGGTGTATGAAGCTTATTTTTTAAAGGCAAACATATAAGAAATGTTTAATTACTGAAAATGGAAACATTTCCGTGTGTAGGGATCTATGGACAATAGAATAATGGAGATAAGCACAGAACATAAGTTAAGACCACAACTTCTTGAGAAAGAATGATGGAATTTCAGGTAATGTGGGAGGTGTGTAGAAGTATTTGTATAGGTATGTCGCATGATCATTCGATTTAAAGGAAGACCTTTTATTGTCAAGTGAAAAAGAGGCTTGTAAACAAGCCTTACATGTTTAGTCTCAGTCTTGTATTAGCTCTGTAAAAGGACCAGATCTCGGTAGTTGTATAGGCCTGTAGGATTTTTCAAAGACAACTTGTGCCAATCAGGTATTTGTTTCCAATTAAAATATGGCTGTCTGTCTTTGCAATTTTTGAAAATCCTTTACACTTATACCCACTTAGTTACATAAGCACCTAAGAATCTTTTAAAACCAGACATGAACAGGAGCACTAACAGAAACTGCATTCTTATATGACTTTGGAACATCTGAAATTATCTTGAAACTATGACTATGTACCTTTAAATAAGATGTGTGTGAAGTAGGGGTGTTCGTCTATAAGATAATTGCAGATATATTTACTATGAAATATATAGCCCAGGGTTTTATATGATTTCTTATTGTCAGCAGCAACAATCAGTACGAAACTATTCAAAGAGATTAAAGAGAAAGAATCTTTGGAAACAATCTGCAAAAGTAATTTACTTAGATACTCATTTGTGAAATTAGTTAATCAAACCTAGCACCATCTATTAGCATGCACAGCAGTAGATTATTCAGTGTTAAAAAGCAGTCACCCTACAAAGCTTTCTCCTACCCTGTTTCTTCATCCTTTCCAGCAGGATTGAAGGAGGCATCAGGGGAAAAATAAAAAAGAAAAAAGAAAAAAAAGCAGCTTATTGCTTTACTAACAATAGCAATAGGGGAAAGGAATAAATTTAAGGAGCCATTTAAAGATTCATCTCAGCCTTTCTGTGGGGCCATTCTTGGGAGCACAAGATTGTGGCTGCCAGCGCATGACGAATATTATGATAAAAGCATAGGAGGAGGGCAGAGGAAGAGAATA
Source organism: Heliornis fulica (assembly GCA_013399135.1). Taxonomy (NCBI): domain Eukaryota; kingdom Metazoa; phylum Chordata; class Aves; order Gruiformes; family Heliornithidae; genus Heliornis; species Heliornis fulica. The sequence continues at coordinate 183,083 of VXBZ01008816.1, read as the reverse complement.
GCTGCTAAGTTAAAGCAGTACATGTCTCTAAAGGAACCACGTGGTTTTGAAAAATTGCAGCAACAAATAATGTAATTACAGAAACAGATTGATGGTCAGCTGATAAATAGGAGTACAGCTTGCAAAGAATACATATTTTTATTCCTTTCTTAATAGTATTTGTTGAGTTTCCCACCCCAGCATTTACCAGTTCCTATTCTCAGAGCAGTCTCATATGCCGAGTGTAATGCGAGCAGACTCATTTCTTGTCTAATTAACACTGAAAAGACATTGCAAAGGCTACTACTAATAGCAGCTCGGTAGGCATAAAGTCAGCTTGTGCTTCACAGTAACGTTAGTAGAGGTCAGTCAGTGTTCACTCAGGAATATTCAGATTCCAACCGCGTAAGCCATGCTCCGTATCACCTTTGCTTGTTTTAAAGCAATTCAGACTGAAACCTGAAAATAAAGCAGGGGCTGTTTTCTCTGCTTCTCCACCAAGAAAATGATGATGATTCTCCAGTAAGAATTTAATTAATATTGTGTTTGAGTCATGCTTCTGCCTCTTGTAGCACTTCAGAGATAATAGCTTGCTCAAGTGCAAAGGGCAAGCTAGTAAGTACAAGATACATGCAGAGAGCACATCCAACAGATGCCATTTTGTATTCTTTCTCATCATTCAAGTGTTTTGCTCAGTTTGATGCACTTACCAGCTGTTTGTCAACTTACTGCAAACAGCCACCTCAGAATCTGTAGGAATCCCTCAGCATTTGTTTCCTTATAAAGAAGAGGAAACTCATGCTGCTTCTTTCTCCAGACTTCTCTGACACCTCCTGGTGTCACTACAGCTGGTGACAGGTACAGAAATTATATGCAACCTTGCCTGTCCCGTTACTTATCAACAATGAATAAAGTTCTGTCTGCTGAAAACTACTCTGAAAGTTCTTATAGACACCCTTCCCTCTTCTGAGACAACGCCATTGACTGATTCCTTGCAAAAAGTCTGTTCTTAGTGGGTGTTACATAGCCAGAGCACAAAATAAGAGTTCCAAAATTCTCAGAGATATTTTAGTATAAAAGTGTATTTTGAGTTCACTTTGGAAGTGAAAACAGAGGCTAATTTGCCACCTACCCATCCTCTCCTAAGAAAAGTGTTCTGGAAGATGAGGATTTTCATAACAATTTGCAAGCAATTCATGTTGGAAGGAACACAAATTCTTCAAAGCAATAGACACCAAAATGAGTTAGGTTTGCGTCCCAAGATTTTAATCAATACAAAATTAGGATAATATTTAACTAGTACATGGTATTAAATGCCACAAAAATGTACAGTATATTATTTAAAGGAGATTTTGATTACCTAGCAATCAAAACTGCAGTTAAGGTTTGAATAAGCATAACAGAGAATGTGCAATTAATAACACTGTACATATACTAAAAATCATAATTTTTAGACACATTTTTAATCTATGGCTTTTTAGAAGTTTGTTTTACTTGTAGCATTTAATTATGGATTAATTGTTGGGTAATAAACAGGTATAGCAACATCTGTTTTACTAGCATATGCTGTGGTTTATAATAATTATATTTAATCTGGTAGGTCCAGAAATTAATTACCATCTACTCTTCACTGTAGGGGATTGAAATAATCATAATAATCAGTTGCTGTTTGTACTTTGTAATTACACGTTTGCTACTGTGTAAGTAACTTAGTGCTGTTCACCAAGTAAAATAATGGACACTCGTAGAACAAATCCAGAGGTCCTCTTTGAGTTTCCAGCACTATTTGAAAAAAAGCCATTGGATTTCCAACTGTAGCGCTGCAGATTTTCATATGAAATTAGTGAAAAAACCTCCATACGTGTGATCTGCAACATTAGCCTCCGTGCATGAAAGTAGAAGTCAGCTGAGAGCCTTGAAGGTTTGAATTTCCTAAGTATTGCAGTGCTTCATTTTCAGATGCCTGGCTCACAGACGCTGGGAGTTGTGCTTCCTACATGGGGATTTGTGAACTTCTGAATTAATCTGGAGGCAACCACTGTGCCGAGAGAAGAGCCTCTTATTGTAAGATTGCAAAGCAAGAGTGAGGCCTCTAAGGGTTTAGCACTACAGGTGGAAGGATAGCTCTGTCAAATGAATATGTAAGTGGCAATCATAGAATCGGGGGTACTTGAAGAAGATGCCTTTCAGAATAGAGTCACTAAAGCAGAAAAAGACGGCAATATGCAGAAGACCACCCTGGTATTCTGTCCTAAACACCTCATAGATTGAAGACACTGCAGCACCCTTTCTTTCTCCAGTTGAAGCTCAGCCGCTGGGTTTTATTTCATTAGCAAGAGAAAGAATATGTCTCTCCAGCCTAAAGATGAGAGCATTCATCTGAAGGGTTTGTGTACCTGAAGCACCAGGAGCGCTTCGTATGCAAAGGGCTTTAGGTGGTACTGCTCATTACCACTTTAGCAGGGCAAAACATGATGCCAAAACAAGGTGTGTTCTACAAAGATCAAAGCAAACACATAAAATCACATCAAAGAGGGTAAAGAGACATCTGGTTGTACTGGTCTAGGAATTATGCAATATTTTAATGCTTGAAATTGTTAAAAAAGAAGCGACTATTTCATCTGAAAATCTGAGGTTAGACTTCAAGTTAAGTCTTGTTGTTTTTTTAATCCATCATTTTAAGTAATTTTGCTCTTTTTAAATGGCTGATGGCTCTATCTCATTTTACTTGAAAGTCTGCATTGACTTTGGCCTTGATACGAAAGAACAGCTTTCACTGTGTTAGGTTGGGCTGTATTCTACTCCTGTATTTGAGCACTGGAAACCCTTAAAACGTACATGTTGGTGTTCAGAAGAATACGAACCTGGTAGAAGACATGAGTGTTTTGAAATCTCCCTTGTAGTTTGAGAATGTAAGGTTACTGGGATTCAGTCAACAACAGAAGCTACTGCTCACTGAAAATTAAGATGTTTGTTTCTACCTTCATTTCACTGAACTCATTCCTGTGAAGCTCTTTCACGTGTGAAGAAATACATTATTCACACTCCTTAGATATAACAGCGTTGTGGTTCAGCCTAAAAAATTAACAAAATTACCATACAATGCCTGCCTGAGCTTGAGAATCAGCCTTGTTAACCCCTTTGACCCTCACTGCATATCTATTCTGAAAGAAAGACATGTTTCTAAGAGGATTAGCATTTTCAGACTTTCTGCCTGGGATAGACTGAGTAAACGTGTAATTCTGAGGTAAATGTGTGGAGAGCTGCAATCTGTAAACTCCTGACAGGAGATACCATAACAACGGGTAACATGCAAATACACGTTAATGATGGCTTAGAGCATAACTTATCCATAGATACAAGCATGTTTTTGCAAACCTCTCAGTGGGTGCAGGCATGATTTTTCTTCCGGCTACTGTTACCATCCATCAGGTGCAGGTTGCCATGTACACGTTTCTGCAGGCAAAGTGGACCGTGGATGTGCGCTCGCTTGAGGCAAAGTTAGACAGGATGGCATGAACACGCAATCATGTGAGGGAGCTGCTTTGAACTGAGACAGCTGATTTTGCCTTCAGCAGAAAAAGGAGTGTTTGTATTCTGGTTCTGTTAGCAGAGCTGTGATGATGCTATTCTGTTGCTAATATGCATCAGCGAGCAGTGGGAGATGATGGTATAGCATCAGACGCAGTTATATGGAGGAGTTTCCTGAAGATGTTACTGGGCCCAGTGGAAGGCCCCTAGCTAGTCATAGTCACTTCAGTTTGCTCTTATTTTCTTCTTTAGAAATGTAGCCATTGCTATTTCTTGGTTGCTGTCTTTTAAATAGAAACAAAGTACCTTAATGAATTGCCTCAATAGCTCTAGTAAACTTAGAGTAAATGCATTTGATTGAACTGGGCTTTGTATCACTTTGGGGTGGTTTTAGGTTTAATACAGTTTCACTGTTATTCTGTCGTGAGTACTCTGATCAGTTTTGTTTACTTGGCTGCCTTGCAGATAGCAAGTGAAAAAAAAACCCAAACCAATGGAGAAACCCAGTACTTTACCACATCAAGCCTGTGTAAAGTGAGGGCTGCATTCTGATATCTGCCAAATTGATGTCTCTTGTCCTTGATCCTGTTGCACTGACCTTATGGTTGATAACAATCTGCTAATCTTTGATCATCAGAACTCACTATGCTATTTGATAAGGATAGTTAATGTTCAATACTTAGCTTCTTTCTCATACTTTTTTTTTTTTTATTTTGCAATGCTGAATGTATGATTGATCCACACTTTGTAACACAAGAGATAGGAAAGGTTTTATTTTTCTTTCCTTTTTTTTTTTTTCTTTTTTTAGGAAGGCAATGCTCGGATAAATAGATGATGCCTGTAGTGAAGTGCAGGCTGCTGCACTGAATAAGGCTGAAGTCATCATCTGTTATGTGGTGTGGGGTTTAATGAAGTTTGCATTTGTCTGTCTTCATAACTGAGCAAAAGTAGAGACTGCTGGACAATCCTGAATGTAAAACCAGATATGTTGAAACTGGTCTGGTCTCTAGTCATCCAGGTTGTTCTGAGAAGTCTTGGGGTGCTGAGCTGGGGCACAAATCTTTGAAAAGAGAATCTGCCGTGAATTTACCTATTCAGGCTGTGTCTTTCAATTCAGAACACATCCATTCATTGTTGTGCACTGCAGATGAACCCCTTCTGGTTACTATAACAATGAAATCAGGATCTTGAATGATTGCATTCTAGTATTCAGTTACCTCATTTAATCTTCTTAAGTGTAATAACGTGCATACGGGCTTACAGTACCTTCTATTTGCCATTTCAAAGACTTTTGTCACATTGCTGTGACTGTTAGGAACACTAGTTAATTCTTTATCTGTCTTAAGTAAGGTGCAAGTAGCGAAGTAAGATGACTCGCATCACATGATTTGAACAAAGGCAGCGATAACCAGCAGCCTAATTTGGGTATACTAAATCTCCATACTTGCTTGTGCAGAATTTCTTTGTCCTCTGCATGGAACAATGGATTCATGTCCATCCATGTGCCTAAATGGGCAGTGGGCTTACTTGGATGGACCTTTAACTAGTCAATGGAAACGCTACCAGAAAAACAAATTGCACTGAAGGAGCGTACAGGAGACTGTAACATGTCTATAAATGAAACTATCCATGGTCTTCGGGAGTGGTAAATAACAAATTACCAGTCATTAATTGAGATAATTTCAGTGAAGTCTGACTTATGTGATAGAAAATCAAATGTTTTTCCAAACAAAGCGTTTTTCCATTTCTTGTCCTCCTCCCTTATTTCTCTCTCTAATGACTTCAGATACATAATTTTGTTGTTTTGTTTCACATGGGTACACTAGTGCTGCAGTCTTTCAACAACTTATAAATGTACTTAAGTCTAACCACCTACATAAGTATTTATTGGGAATGTGGCCAGCAGGTTAATTATTTTTGTTAGTTGCTTGGAAGAGGCACTAGCGCTTTTTTTCACAAGTTTGATGCCCATAAGCTATTTTTGGAAATCATTAGCAGCAAGCATAAAAAATGAGAGTTATTTTCATTTTTTTTCACACTTGAATGTCTGATAAATGTAAAACAGAAAAACCCAGATCCCTTCTTCTATGTTCTCAACCCCTAGAAGTTTTAATTACTGAAAAAAATCAGGCATAGCTATTCATGCATTTTGAAATGTTAACTGGAGCTTTGCCAGCTAATGTCAGCCAGTGTTGCTGAAGTGATTTAACTAATTAATAGGTTGTTGCAACATTTGAGTAGAATCTTGCACTCAAGTCAATAAAACTGTTTAAGGAGGAAGAAAGCACTCTTGAGTGTACGAGTTAATCAAGGAGTTAGTGCTCTGAAAGACCATCTGGGGAGTATGTCTGAAAAGAGAGAGGATTTTGTCTTGTAAAAGACAAAACTGGGTTTTATGGGCAGTTGGTTCAGGTAGCATCTTTACCTTCTGACTTCTGTGTGGGATCACAATAAAATGACCCTATATGTAGCAGTTATGGATTAGCAGTAATTATTTTCAATCCTTAGAAGTTAGATAGATTCTCCAGTTTTCTCATTCAGAAATGATCTCTCCACAACTGCCAAATAATTGAACAGAAAGGACCATATTTTGTTGCAAAAGCTGTCCAGAAAGGACAGAACAAGGCATATCTACTCAGAGATTCATCTGACAATGAAGTTCTTAACTCACAACTCAGACATTAAAATCAGTGTTGAAGAGCTTGAGTATGCTAGTTGTGTGTTCAGTTGTGGGATGGCTGCCCTAGGAAGGGAAAGGAGGAACAGCAGTCACCATCGCTTGAGCGATGATGAATTCTCTGCCTGGCTCAGACAGACCTGTGCAGTGCTTGAAGCTCAGAAGTGCAAGACTGGCACTGAGGAGAGCTGACATCTGTGTGTAGCTTTTCCACAGATACTCAGGGGATATTAACCACATCCTTGGTTAAATATCCCCTGAGTTCGATGAGTGATGGGCACCTGAATATCAAGCCCATCACAGTTCCGTGCATCAGTTTTCAAGGGGAAATTCTGCCCATTCTCTTCAGATTGAGCTATGGCAGAGGATGCTCCCCTCCTCTCTGTGCACAGTGGTGCCAACAGCATGGCTCCTGGAGTTTGGAATAGAGAATGGGAATACAAGCTTTGGGACTGGCCTCTTAAAAATAAACTTTGTGTGATACCAATACTTCATTTTTATTTCTCATCTGAGCCTTTTAACCTATTGAACAAGAATATAAATATAGTCATCAAGAAAAATAGGCTTAAGTTAAATGTTAAATAGTTGTAAAAATAAAGAATAATTTTTCTGATTAATTTTCATTGTCAAATAGTACCTTAAATGGTATTGAAATTTGTCACTTAATCAAAGAGCTGTCTAAACTATGTGCAATTACATTTAAAAAAATTAGAACACAATTTTCCCAGAAGATAAATAATTATGGTCCAGTTTTATAAGGGTATCTCCAATTGTTAGAACATACTTTAAATAGGAGTGAGAATGTACCAATTAATTATAACTTAGAAGATTATTCTTAGCTCATTGTAGAGCTTTATTATTCACTCTTCGAAAAAAAACCCAAAACCCTGTAAAGGCACAGCACGATTTTAATTAATTTTTCTCTGTTTAATTTTTAACTATTTTCCCAAAGTGTTTAATTTTTAAGCGTGAGCTTTGCTAGCTACATATTTCATTTTCACCATCATATCTCTTAAGCAAGAAAAATAAAGTTAAATACATTGGATCACTATTCAAATAAAAGCCATTTAGTGTAATGCTTTCAAAAGTTTATCTTTATTCTTCTGAAGTTCCCATCAATCATATTAGCTCTTAAAATGAGAATGGCTTTGAAGACCCAAACTGTACAATAGTAATTCAGTTAATGTAGGAAGCAAACATTTCACATGTGGATCTAGTGCCTCAAAACTGCAATTTTAGAAAAACGTTTTCCATGAAGCTATAAAATTAAAAAACCTGTAGACTGGTGAGATTTCACATGTATAGATAATGATGAAATGGAGGCACATAATGACTGGAGGAGAGAAAAAACAGAAATCCTCACAAATGGAGAAAATTCAATTAGAAGGCTCTCTGTTGAGGTTAAAGAGAAATGACTTTGGGGATATTTGCATTTTCATAAACAATTTTCATTTCCACAAGACAAACTCCCCTGTTTACAGCCCTGATTAGAAGCCTCTCTCGGGAGCAATTTGTAGCTTTTCATAGCCGTAAGTTTTGTAGTTTCTGAAGGCAGTGTTTGTTTTAATGTCTTGGCTTGGATGGGCTGATATTTTCCATGTTGTCCTAGTGACTTAGCTTAGAGAGGCCTAAAACCTTCCCTGGAGCAAATGGATGATACTGAGTAAGTCTGAGGCAGTACTGCGAGTATTCTGTTCCTGATTTGGTGGTAATAGAGTTCTCTTAGCAAGAAGCATGGTGACATCTAGGCTGTGCACATTGGATCAGTGCCATCACTTGTCTGAAGTCCTCCTTCCTCCCTAGAGGATGCAAATGATGCTACAGTTACTGACGCTTAGAAGGTAAAAGAGTACCTGGGAAAGCCCGTTGAATCGATGTGCTTTACTGTACATTTCACAAATGTGAACCTCACAAGTGAGGAATACTGACCTTTCTGGGCTGGGTACCTCTGCTGCTGACTCTACTAGCCAAACCCCAAAGTGATAGTCCTTCCGGCACATGTTTCCTACCTGAATTAATGGGGCAATCAACCCAAAAAATAATTCTCTTTTCCAGGTGCCTTACAGTTCCTTAGAGTATTTGTTGGCTGAGTTGTATCTCTTACAGTAAACCAAAGATAACACTTCTGCCATCAAAGCTCAGAAAGAACTATGCATGCTTCTAAAAAAAAAGATTTACTGTTCGTGTATCAAGATATAAAGTCTTTCCTTCTTTGAAATAAGGCTTGACTGGGTTTAATTCTTCATTGTGCTGGTTTTGGCTGGGATAGAGTTAATTTTTCTTCACAGTGCTGGTAGTATAAAGATGTTTTTACTACTGCTGAGCAGTGCTTACACAGAGCCAAGGGCTTTTCTGCTCCTCACACCACCCCACCAGCAGGTAGGCTGGGGGTGTGCAAGGAGTTGGGGAATACACAACACCCCAACTGACCAAATATATTCCATACCATATGGTGTCACGCTCAGCTTCAGGTAACGTATGATAAGAAGGATTTTGGACAGTGGGTTTTATGGTCCCACAGTCAGGATAGCATCCATTAGTCATTTTGGTTTAGCATATGTTCTTATGGCTGCTGTCAGTGTATTATATCCCAAATTAAAAGCAAAAATGTCATAAGCTGGTAAGGAAATTTTGCTTTAAGGACAAATGCTTTAGTGTGTCAGAAAATCAAGACACAGTGATAATGGATATCACTTTAATGCATTATGCATGGTATGTCTATATTCCTGGATATTTATGTTACTATAATTGTTGACCTGACGTTTTGAGAAAGTTGCAGTTATTTAGAAAACTTTGAGCCTCATTTTGAGTTAATATAAGACAACAGAAAGGCAGCACCTAAATATTGGCTCCATTAATTTTAGTTTAACTTGATTTTGTATGTTTAAATATGTAGTCTTAGTTTTCTGTAATAGACTCAATTGTATTCAGTCTCCTTTCCATGCACTTTATGAAAGAAAGGTTAAATGGGGGAAAAATAAACTGTTGATATTCATTAATGTCTGAAATATTGCAGCAAGGGCTTAATGATAGACTTTCAAGTAAGAAGTACAAATTACATTACAGTGAAATGGAAATTCAGCACGTAGCACACATGGATAATTCTGTAAATGTCAACCAAACTTGCATATTACTAATGTTAACATAGTTTTTGAGAATCAAAACTCCCTAGTATGAAATGGCTGGTGAAAGTGATCACTTTTTTCTTTACTGAGGATGTACATTTCAACACTATTTATTTTAATGTGTCTGGTCAGCATTAAGGATTTTCTCGTTTCCTGGTCTTGGCGTAGCAGTTCAATAGGGAAAAATCTAAGGCGGCGATAGGAAGCATCAAGGTGGAGGAACTGTGGAATCTGCTTTGTTTGGAGGTCCCATCTATGTGTCAATGACAGGAAGGAATTGCTTGAGCTATGTAGTAATAACCATAGCAGTGCTGGTTGCCTGGTATGGCTTAGGACAATCACGTTCTTACACAGAGATTTGGTGATCAGGGAGAAGAAACAGTAAGATCTCTAACCATGCCAGGATCTGCAGTGTAGTACCAACCTACACTTGCTAGATGGTAGAGATTCATGGCAGAGATGAGACGTTATGCCTCTGATTTGCTTTAGAAGGCATTGCTGGTTAGCTAAGCTTAGCTGAAGTTTCATACTCCTAGCAACTTCAAAATGGATTATGTTTCTCTTGCCTACACTTTCAGTTTTGCTTTGGAAAGTTTACTCTTAAATAAATATTTGGGTTTGTTATCGTGAACTGCAAAGTACCTCAGCACTGGTCTGGGCAGCCCTTTGTGGTTCTGTCAGCATAGGACTCTCCTAAAAAACCTCCACTCTATCTTGACTCGTGTCAGCCCAGCTATTAGTAACTAAACAACTGCATTTTGATATAATTGTTAGCAACAAAGAACATTCTCTTCTGTCAGTCAGAAACATAGTCCTCTGAGAAATGTCTGGCTTTAGATCTTAGATCTGTAGACTTTAGATCACAGATGTTTCAGCCTCTGTGCTTGTGTAGGAAACTTAAACAGGGTAGGAAATTGAAAGCCCGTCTGAGATCTTTCTAGAACAAAATGGTACATAGGCACATCCTATACTAGGTCTGAATCTGGCTTCTAAAAGCTTTCATTTAACTGTAGGCTGAGTTTATATTACCTGAGCAGTAATCACGGTTCATAACCACCCTATGCCACAGCAGGTTTTGTAATGGTATGAATATGCTGAAAAAACAAACAGATCTGTCTATTGTCTTTGCTCCCAAACCCACCATTTTAAAGTAGCATCATCTCAGCACATCCTTTCTTATTTGTACGTTATTGCATGAAGACGGAGCACTTTACAGCACAGGCAAGGAGAAGTTTCTGGCTAATCAGCTCCTGTCTACAACCTCAGTACTAAGGACAGGAAGAGATTTGGCTTAAAGCCCAGCAACAGAGCAATAAGTTCCCATGCTAATTTGGAGAGCTTATGTTACCTGTCCTGCAGGTTATGTGGCACATTATATGTTGATGAACTGGATGACCATAATTTATAGTCTCCTCACAGCACATTACAAAAAAGTATAGCAAGCATGTGTTGCTCATTAGAAATTGATTGGGTTGACTTGGAATATTTTGGTGGAAGTGAGGAGATGCAAATCTGATTTCCAAAAAAATTATTACTGATGCACTCTAATTTTGGAGTCTCATAAATGTAGTGATCTGCCTCCTTTGTTTCCAATATCAGGAATTAACCACAGCGCTGTTATTTCTTTCTTTTCCAGAATCCCACTGAATGTGAGAGACATTGTCTACTGTACAGGAGTTTCGCTGATGGATGAAGATGTATGGGAGTTCATTTGGATGAAATTTCATTCTACCACAGCAGTGTCTGAGAAGAAAATACTGTTAGAAGCCTTAACGTGTAGTGATGACAGGAACTTGCTTAACAGGTACAAAAGTATTAAGCATCTCTATTACTGGTAATCTCTTCAGCATCTGTGGATCATCCTTTGAGCTTTGGTCTGCATGAAAATACTTTGCTTTTCAAGCACACACTGGCTGGCTGTTTAAAATGTCTTATATTTTTGTATTACAGCATTTTAAAATTGTTTCATATTGTCTTTTCACTTCCAGATTTTCCTGTGTTCATCAGAATTCTTTGAATTGGCTGTTATTTTTTTATTAGCATATTCTTTATTTAAATGTATTGCCGGTTTCATCTTACTGATTTCATAAAATTGCGTATGTAAACTTCCACTCAGCTTTTACATCAAGGTTTTTCTGATTCATGTTGTCTTTAGAATCAGAAATAAACCACTGAACTCATTGGAGACTTAAAGAAACTATGTAGCATTGTTGGTTTGGCTTTTTTCTGAAAATTTTCTGATGTCCTATTGTTAGATTGTGTTAATGAAACAAAAACTGATTTTTTTTTTTTCCCTTGTTTTTCCCACTAGGCTTTTGAATTTGTCTCTCAACTCAGAAGTTGTCCTGGATCAGGATGCAATTGATGTGATAATCCATGTAGCTCGAAATCCACATGGAAGGGATCTTGCTTGGAAGTTTTTCAGAGAAAAATGGAAGATACTAAATGCTAGGTAAATATAAAGAGTCTAAATTTATTTTCATTTTCTTTTTTTCTTATGTAATTTGTGTGAGTATTGTATATGTATGTGTTCATGTAAGTTACTGAATCTGGTCTGTTCTCTATTAATCCATAAACAGAGAGGTCTCTAAATATGAAATACATACATTTGAGTCATAATGCATTTATTTGGAGATTATCACACACATGCATAGAAACATTTATCTCTTAGCAATCATCTGTGTATATAACTATTACTGTATAATGTCTGTGCTTCTGGTAATGAAATATAGCTAGATGTCAAGAGCAAGTGCTACAGTTCTAGCTTTACATAGATAAAAAACCAGCTCCCAAAGGAATTTTGCTGATTTCAAGTCTGATAGAAAAAAAATAATCCAAGAACATTATTTCAATAGTGGGAAAAAATCACCAAACACTATTTGAAACATTTCCATTTTCAAAAGGATGCTAATGTAATGTCATCCCCTTTCCTTCCACACTGTTTCAGGTGAGTTTCAAGTAATAGAGGAGCAACATTTTGAATTAAAAATAGATGAACAGTAATGAGACAGAGTTGTTTCTTAGACCTATTTCTCTTTCTCTTTGAGCAAATGCTGCATGCTCCGACTCAAAGGCCCAGTAAACATTTTAAAATCCTTTTTGATGAAGATTTTGATACTAATTCAATGAACTAGAAATTTCTGTAGTTCTTTAGAGACAGCCTGAGGGTCTGAAAGATTTCACAGCTGTTCATCTGATACTGACAGATCAGAAGGGACCACAACTCGGATGAGGTTCAAGTTCTTAAAGGCAGGTGTCCAAGAACTTCTGACACTCCATGCCAGGCCACTCCCATGGTGTGTGCAGAAAAAGTATTGGAGGTCTGTTCCATGCCAGACTTGTGAGGAGCCATTTCGTATACCATAGAATATTTGAAATAGAATATATTTAAGCAGCTAAATCCTCATGCTTGATGAATACAGGTACAAACTTACTCTAGGTTTCAAGGCATCAAAATAAGAGCCAAGGAGATGGTGCAACTTTTCTAAAGATTGAAAAAGTTGTTCATGCTGGTTTGGATAATGCTTTATAATATAGTTGGATTTTTTAAGTTCATCTGGGAAAATACATTTGAGCTGGAATTGGTTTTGGAAGTTTATATTGCAGGAGCATACATTTTTAAAAGCAATTTCCAAAAAGCTGTAAGAATGCTGAAGAGTTTAAAAATTAAGAATCTTCTGCTTCTGGTATCATTATTCTAGGAACTGGACTTTAACACAGTAAGTGAGTCGCAGACCCATTACTATTGTGCAACCCAGAGCAGTTAGTTATGCTTTGGATAGTAAATAACTTTTCAGGTTCCTACAGGGATTTATACAGAGTTTATACATAAATCTGTCACAGTCTTTACTGCTGCAAGCACATAGGCAGATATTGTGCCCTGCCTTAGTACACTCATCTGGCAACCCCTGTGTTTTTAGACATGGACCAGGTTAAGCAGTATAGACAAATGGTCAAAATGTAGAAACTGCCACAAGCCATTTTTTGTGTGTGTTTTAATTTTAAATAGTTATCTTCTCTTAAAACTTTATTAAATTTATCTCACTTCTTGGAATACGTTTCCATGTTCTCTGAATTCCTAACAACCAGTAAGGCCTCGTCAAAACCCTGTGATTGTCCTTTTTCTAATGAGAAAATAGCACTGACTTTGTTATCTGCATTCAATTTGATCTCAAATCACAAGGCAGAGCCACCTAAATGACTGTAGCAGTCACATTTTTCTGAAAGGGGCATCCAGTCAGGTTTCTGTCATTTTCAAAAGATGCAATGCAGTGGAATGAAATAATTCATACAAGCTGTACATATGTGATGTATCTTGAAAATAACTTTGTTTTTTAATTATAGATTAAAACCTTTTAAGAGAGACTACAAGAGGGTGGAACTAGTCTAACGCTTTGTCCCTTAATGTTCATTGAAACAGTGGCATGATAGAATGCAAAATTAGGGTTCTAATTTAAGCTTGCTACACTAGTACATTTTTAAAATACAAGCTTTATTACAGAATTATAGTTCACGTATACTGTGTCCCAAGGCATCTTTTTTCTACAATTAAAATGTATTATTTAATCTTATTTAACATTAAAATAATTTATATGAAACATTAATTTAATAAGGTGATATCTCAATGGTATTTCCCATTGAATTTATTATAAGAGGTGTTGACGTTTGAGATAATAATATGAAATAGCTGAGGTTGATTAAATTATACTATAATGCTATTTCCTCTAACTTTGAAGCACAGCACGTCATAGTTAAAGTGACAGCAAAATGTTGTTATTTCTTATATTTTTACACTATGCTTGCACTGACATTGTCCAGAAGATACTGATAACGGATGAGGTCTTCAAATCAATCACAGCCCATTTACAAAGGTGACTGAGAAGTTGAAGTGCCTAACAAGTCTTTTGTAAGAAATCCATGGGAATAAGACTGTTAAAATTCTGAAAAGGAGAAGTGAAAAGACTGTGCTTGAATTCCTGTTACGTGAGCGTGCACTACCTTGGCTTTTCCATCACGTGTGCGTGTATATGTCTGTGCATGAGAATTTAATCCAACAGCTGCCTATAAAATTCCTTCATTCTCAAGTGCTGAATCATTTGTCAGCAGTTGGGAATGTGACACTGCTTGGGAAACGTTTTGCATCTGTCCGAAGTAATGGAATTAACACAAGCACAAAGCCTGTACAAATGTGAGACACTGGAGGTTCGCATCTCCAGAAGGAGCAAGTGGAGAGTCTATGACTCCAGGATGTTTCCAGGGAGCTCAGGCATGTAAGATCCTGGTTCTGTATTGCTGTTTGTCTGGGAAGACCAGTACTTGCAAGACCAAACACTTTTTCTATTTATTCTTTTGTTTCACTCCTGAAAAATGCTAATCTGCTTTTCCAGAATTTTTGTGAGTGAGCCCAATAGGAAACTGCTATTACTGGGTGACTTTTTAGCACATATGCGTAATGGACAGTGATCAGCGCAGGTATTCATGGCGGTGTCGTTTTCAGGGGAAGGAAATCTGCTGCTTCTTGTTTGCACAGTGGCTACAGTAGGGACTGTAAGAAAAATAAAATCCCTGAAGCAGTTTTTATGAGGTCGCTTCTGTAAAGTGGATTCGTAACCTTGTCAAAAGACCCCATCAAGAGGAGCTTCCAATTTTTCAAGCAGTCAATTATGAAGCTAAGCTGAGACTGTAATAATAAAGGGCTTTGTTAGAAAGACTAAACGTGCTTAAAGGACCATGAAATCCATACTTCCCATAGGAGGCATTTGCCTCTGGATGTCTGTATATGTCAGTGGGACTGAAGTTTTGGAAAAAGAGATGTTCTTGATGAAATACCCATGAATAATTCAGTTATTAGTGGTCAGGGAGTAGGATTTTTGGTACCTATAACTGTGTTTCCTCTCACACAGGCTCAAGGTAGCAAGCAACACAGTATGCAACTTCCCTAAAACAGATTCTTCTCAAAGAAAACCCAATTCTCTTCCCTCTCCCACTTTTTGTCCCTTTCCTTGGGGCTACCCCTTTCCCTTTCTCTTTCTTCCTCCTTTCTTACAGGACTTTGGATTACAGAACCTAAGAATTTAAAGGGTAATTAATTTAGGATTAATAGAAGCAGAACAGAAAGCTGCGACTGTGCTAGTTCATTTAACATTGAATTTTGAATTCCTCCTCTAAATCAGTTTGTAAAAGCAGGGTATGAACTGAATTGTTCCCCCAGATAAACTTAATTGCAGTGAAGTCTATTGGTATTACATGCACATGTCTGACAGGAGAGCTGGATTCCCTATCTTCCAAACGATCGTGTTCAGATTAGCTAGATATTGCTGTGGATGTATGTGTAGATAAAGATAAGGATAACTTCTTGTCAAGTACCTTTTGCTATGCTGAATGACACGTAACTGGAATAAAAGATCTGCTTTCCAATAGAATTACGTTCTTCATGCTAGAGACTTTGAAAAAAAAACCCCAACAAACCAAAGCAAACCACCAGCCATTGCAACGTGAAATGCAAAACTTCATGAGTAGCCTGAGTAATCTTACAGGAGATATAGATGCTTCATTTGGGGATTGAAAGTACTTGTGGAAAAGCAAGTGGAACAGCAGGATTTGAAGGGCCAGTTCAAAACAAATACCTTCAGAAGGTCATTATCAATTGCCACAGAATATCCTACCCTGTTATACATTGACTTTTAAATATTCCTTGTCCAAGCTTTCAAATTTTCATTCCACGTTAGTTCTTTGAAGATGGTGCATCATGACCCAAGGGATTATTTTAGCAGTATTATTCTCTATCAGTATTATTTATTTTAATTATCAGGTACTGGAACAGGAAAATTTGATTCAGTTCACTTATCGAGAGGCTATTTGTAATGTAGATGAGGTGGGTGCATACAAAGTACAGAAGGCAGCTGCAGCACTTCAAAAAGTGTGTTTTACTGGCACACTAGAAGGGTTTTCCTCAGAATACTTCACAGTTGCTGCTCTGCCTCTTCTTTTGCTCTTGTGTTCTGATCTGCTTGGTGTCATTATATGGAAAGCTGTTTTGTTAAGCCTGAGGAGACTACTTTCTGATTGCAGCTGACCTGGAACTCACAGTTACTATCTGTGCATCATCTTTTTGCCCTTGCAGGTATGGAGAAGCATTATTTATGAATTCAAAACTTATCAGTGGGGTCACAGAATTCCTCAATACTGAAGAAGAACTAAGAGAGGTAATTTTTAAATTACTTTTGACACATGAGGCTGTCTTTGTTGTAAGCAGGAAGCAGGGTGGGAGCAATAAGGTGTCGGTTGTCCAGGAACTCTGGTTGCGTAGCTGGAGTCACAGGGCCACGCTGCAGCTGGGGAGCACGAGGAAGAGGAGCAGATCACAAAGGCACCTGAAAGTGTAGAGTAGGTGTCAGGAGGTGGGTAATGCAGGCACTTCTCTGGGCTTGGCTGGACATGTCGACTAGCTTTTTTTTAGCCTTGACTGTCTGTTGAGAAACAGAAGGTGAGCTCTTTCTATCCATGTTAGTTTATGCTGGCCAGGGCAGCCCTAGAAAACCCCAGAGTGGAAAGTAGAAGCTTCCAGTGCCTTCTCTGTTTTCCTTTTGCTTACAGTGTTTGTGTGTGAGGAAAGCTGTTAACCCAATACTCTGGCTAAATGACACCATAATAATTTGTTCTAAATGCTAAGTACTTCTTATTTAGATTGCAAAGATTTCTCATTTTAACTTAACATCTGCCCTGACTGAGGTAGTTGTGAGGTTGTGTTATGCGCTGCTTAACAGCTGCTCGACATTACCCCAAATGGATCAAATTATTCTTATGCAGCATAATCCCCATTAATTGAACTCTGATTGTGCTGTGATATTTTGTGTCCCATCATTTGTCTGCACTCAAGTCTAGTGGCCTCAGGAACTTTGGGAATAGCCTCAGCTGGTTTCCTCAAAGCTACTCAGGTGGGAAGGACAGTGTTGGCCAGATTTGGGTATCTGCAGTGCACAAGGAAGCCTTCTGTACTCTTACTTTCCACCTCCATGATAGCACTGGCAGGTGGCTTCTTTTTGCTTCCCCTGAAAGAAACTGGACATGTAAACGTGTTAGTATAAGAAGTACAGAGATAGGTAAGCGCTGATTTTGGTGGTTTTCAGGTCCCTCACATGCTTTTAACTGTGATGGGAAAGAGACGGGTGCAGGAACGTCCATTTCGGTTTTGAGCCCACGCACAAAGAGATGTTGTTGGAAGTTGGATTTAAAGAAACAAGGTGAATTTGGTATCACCAGGAAACAAAAATTAACTAGTTACAAGTAAGCGTTGCTAAAATTACCTAATTTTATACAAGTCAACATAACCTGCAACATACTGTGCAGATCAGCCTCGTGGTTCTCACTTTAAAAGAACAGTAATTCAAAGCACACGAGTGCCATCAGCCACAAGAATCCAGGTGATAGTGCTGTAATTTGAGCGTGCACCAGAATGGAGCAGGGGCCTTCTCAGCCTGCTGAGAAAAGATCAAAGATTTCTCATAGAGGAAGGAGTCTGTTTCAGGCATTCAGGGATTGTAAAATGAGTGCCCACTTACTGTTTCGCCATTCTCTTCACACTGTAGCCATCCCTTCCTTTTCTAAATGAGCGACCTGTATTATATCATCAAAAGGGTTCTGCGAATCAAGATGAAATAAATCTGTTATGAAGTCTGATAAAACAGAAGGGTGTCAGGGCAGCCTTCTGCTGATGTTTGCATACAGATCAGCATCAGAAATATTTCCAGTGATCCCAGTTTGGTTTCTTAGGTAGAAATAAAAGTTGAGCAGCCCGGCTGTCTGCGCAGTGCAGCAGCTGGGCTACAGGGGAGAAGGAGGTAATGATATTAATGTGATCCGCCACTGTATCACACGTCAGTATCTTGCAATTTGAAGCAATTACGTCACATATAATTGACAGTCTGCTGTCTTATTACATTTCCCATTGAATCTTTCAACACGATACCACATTTACTTTCAACAGTCATTGTGGAGGTTTATCCTAAATGCCTGACTAGTATGTGTATACTGGAAATACTTGTTTTCTTTAGTTCCTGCAAATTTAACCTGTTACCTTGTGTTTCCAGCTGAAGAACTTTATAAAGAGTTACGAAGAGGGAGCTGCTGCCTCTTTCTCTCGTGCCGTGGAAACAGTGGAAGCCAATGTGTGGTGGCAAAGACTTTATAAGGAAGAACTATTCCAATGGCTAAGAAAATCCTTGGCACACTAATCTGTTGTTCCAGCGAACCATTTAATATGAGGCTCTGCAAGGGGAAGAGGAGACATTTTAGAAGTGTTTGACATTAAAATGATGAAGACAAGATCAGATTGCAGGAAGAGGGTTGGGGATTTTTTTTCCTTTTTTAATTGTGGGATTTTTTTTTACACCGGGCTCTTGTGAAAGTGTCAAGAAACTTTTCAGATGAGAAGATGATGAATGCTTGTGAATCCAGTCCTCAGTGTACACGGCCAAACATGATATTAAGTGGTGCATGTAAATGTTGAAGAAACACTAACAAAACCCCCTTCAAAGACTATTTTGTGCATGTGTGTACTGTCCCTGCTTGTATTCTAGCATGCTTATATATAACAGCTACATTTTGTATGTGAGTTCCACTTCAAAGATGGGCATTATACAAAGCACAAAGACTATCTACAACAATCAGCAGTGTTACAATGAACAAAAGGAAAGAAAGGCAAAGGAAATGCAGAAGGCTTCCAGCTTGGGGTGGTATGAAATGGGAAGTCAGCATTCCTGCTAGCTGACAGTTAGTCCACCACTGAGATTGTCTGATAAAGATTACAAAGATGCCAGCTCATTTCTTGAGTTGCCAGTTGGTGTTTCTACAGTCTCTGTATTCCCATATTTAAATAAGAGCGGGGCGGGAGGAGAGAGCGATAATATCAGAGAAGGACGTCGTCCGTGCATTATAATTATATAAATTTATTGGCTGCTGATCAATGGAACGGTGTCATTCTAGCTGTGAACGGATGCGGGGTTCAAGGGGATCTGACTGCACAGAATCCTTGAGTCTCCAGTCCTCAGCAGTTGTCAAGGTAGTGGCATTGAGGATGGGTCACCCAACCTGTGCAGGTGTTACGCAGCCGATAGTGCACAAGTATTATAAATAAATGTGGGATTCCAATGGAATTTAGCAAACAGGGAGAATACCTTGTGTGCAAAGACATAAAGTTAATGAAGAGGGCTGACTTGCATGAGGCAGACCAGCCTCTCTGGTGACTTAGCATGATGGACACATCAGATTCTCCATGTGGGCAATCCTTTTGCAAATATTGGATGTATGATTTATGCCAACTTAGAAGAGTGAAGTATGGAGAAAGAGGGGTATGTGTCTGTGTTTATTTGTACTGGCTAATACTGAGAACACAATGGTCTTTCTGTTTCCTTGTATGTCACACAGACCGTTACGGATGAGTAATGCTTTTCTTAATTATACATTTGTTTCTTTTTTCTCAATCCTTAATTTGGAAGATCAGTGATACAGTGGAACTGCTACTTGTACAATGACCACAGCATCACTGGTGCTTCGTGTTGAGGATTAAACTGAGGGGGAGCAAATACTCTCCTGTGTTTGCACCGTGGAGAAAAAAATCCCACAAAACTAAAGAGAGTGTTCAGGAGTCAGACTGCAGCAGTTTCACAAGGGGAGTGTAGATGTACGACAATGTTTTTCTATCCCATTCCAGCCTATTGTAACCACCTGACCAAATCATGGCCCTGCCCATTGGGAACTCGTAGCCAGCCGAAGTAGAGAGCAGCCATTTTATCCAGTCGTTTCCCTCGCAGCACGCGGGAGTTGACATCGTGCTTTACAGTTGCCATTATTTGTTCCTACTAAGTAGTGAACTGAAAGGTTAATGCAAAAAGAACCAAACCCAAACATCTTCGATTATTATCAGAGAAGCGTGGAGACAGCACTTGTTTCTGGGCTCTCATTCCCGTGGTACTCTGCTCCTTGAGAGCCGGTGGACACATCCCATAACTAAGCTGTCATACCCCTCTTGAGCCTGTCCTTTTGTGTCCTTTACTGTGCAGAAGGTGCTGTTTGTGGGCTGGGTGCATGAAATCCTTCTGCTGTGTTGCAGTGCTAGTGAACATAATGCCCAGGGACATTATCAGGCTCAAGTTGAATGAAATCCTCCTCTCCTCCTATGTATTTTACCTACCTCACAGGGGTGTTGTGAGGCTTGACTAATGTTAGCAAAGCACTTGAATATCCTCTGATGAAAGGCATTTAAAAGTGTAAAGTATTATTTTATGTGGTTGACCAAACTCAACCTCAGTGCCGGTATGTAGCGTCACATTTTTAATTTCTACTGAGCAGAATCATATGCAGATTTGTTTCAGTAAAATGCAGGCCAGATATTCTTTAATATAACCTCTACCCTGTAATGAATCCCAAAATTACAATATCCAAAGAGTGTGCAGAAAACCAAGCCCTCAAATGTGAATTGCTTTGAGGATTTCAGAGAAAAGGCGCATGCGTAATGGTCTGTCCCACTGCAGTTCTATTCAACATTGTCTTTGATGACTTTTCTTTTTTCAGCATCGCAGATAAAAACCACATAGCTCCAGGATGCATGTAGAAGTTTCTGGTCTTTCCACTGATGAAGAGCAGGCTAACAATTTGTTCCAAAGTCAGAAGTTGATTTCAGCCTGGTGTTCTGCACAGTGCACAGAAATTTCTCTGTTGCTCATTTCAGTTGAAGTTCTTGCACGTTTAGCTGGTGTTGGATATAAATTAATATTTCAGTGAGCAAATGGTCTACCGCAGATATCAAGCCCTAAATGTATCTTTTATACATACCTATTGATGTATTGCTTTGAATTGCTGTACCCAGTAATGTTTGTGTTACTGCTATAGGTAAGGTTGAGCTGGCCTTTCCATTATACTTCCCTGGTTTTTACATTTGTGTTTTGCTGTTTCACACTGCATCAGGATTAAATTTAAATGGATTAAATCCAGCAAAACTAGAGCTGTTTTCTGCAGTATTCTCTCTCACACACACACACACACACACACACACACACACACACACACACACACACACACACATTTAATTTTATGTCTGTAGAAGTTCCACACAGCTCTGTGCTAAAGAATAGATGATACCTCATGGAAAACTCTAATATAGTTTGCTTAGAAAAATCTATTTATCTTATTGATTTTCTTTCTCCTTTACCAGTCCACTTCTTCCTTTGTCCTTATCTAACGATGGGCTCTATTTTTATAATGTGGATTGTGATCAGGAAGCAGATCCCAAACTTTTCAGCATCTTCAAATCCAGGATTGAATTTTCTCCTTCCCGGTGAGAGGAGGTGTGACAAAATGTGAATCCAGTGTGGACACGGACCTCACACAAAACCTGGACATCATTTTACAGAAATTTCATGAGGCCTGTATATCTAATCAGCCTTTGTGTTACTTGGGTTCCTTTTCAGTTAATTGTTATGACTTATTAAATTGTCTAGGAAGATATATGAATAGACATGTTTTTATGCCATCATAACAATGTAACTATTGTTTAAATAACTGTTGTATTTTTATAACATTGTCCACAACAAATATCTCAGCCTGTTTCTTTGTAGCTGATAGTGTCATTCATGTATCTACTGCTAATAGCTGTTAAAGTGATAGTAGATACTAGTTGTGACTAAGGGCAGAACAATTTGATTACATTTTTTTGAAACAAAATGTGACTTCTGCTATTACTGGGAGTACTTTTGAATTTGATGAAAAAAAACCTATATATGTCTTTAATATATTTTTTTTTCCTTTTATGATCTTTTCAGTGAATATAGAAAGAATTCTGATACTATGTTGGAATCTGAAGATGAATATTGTGTAGCTTTTGGGTAGTTGTGGGTATTTCACTGAACTTTAGAGTGTCGAAGGAAATATCTGCACCGAGGCAGGAGGGTGCTTTCACAGCAAAGATCCTCAACCATACAATGAAATCCTTAGTAGCAGATAATAAAAGAGGAAAACATTTATATATATATGTATAGTCATGTGAAAACTCCCCTGTAGAGATATTTTCACCACAAAATGTCAATATTTCTGATTATTTGGATAGAATAAAGTGAAGTGCAGATGAGGGTGTGTTTGTTTAGATGCCTGCATAACAAAGGTTTGGGTTTTTTTCCCATGTGATCGTAGCCAATATTCAGGTCAATGAAAACAGGAAAAGGGATGTGGCTTTGAAAACTCTCACTTGCCACCACTTCTGTCACGTGTACTCACCATATCAGGCTCCAAACAGAGTCCATAACCACAGCGTTAGTATGAACATGAAGGAGTAAAGGACTGTTCTGCTTCTAAGCAGCTTGAAGAGAGGCTGTTTGCCCAGCATTGGATGAAGGGCCTTCCAGAAACTACTGGCTCTATCCACCACCGCTGCTGCCAGTCCACCCAGGTCAGGAAGGCAGCTGGGAACCACAGAAGTGCAGACAGGCGGCTT
Source organism: Heliornis fulica (assembly GCA_013399135.1). Classification (NCBI taxonomy): domain Eukaryota; kingdom Metazoa; phylum Chordata; class Aves; order Gruiformes; family Heliornithidae; genus Heliornis; species Heliornis fulica. Next base: position 160,285 of record VXBZ01008816.1, on the reverse strand, counting down.
CATCCAAGTTTCTCTCAGAGAGATGGGAGGGACAGAAGGTCCTTTTGCCTGTGACAGGCTGTGGGTGATCTTCAGATATCAGTGCCGTTGCCTTGCAGGAAACAAAGCGAGCCAGCGCTGCATAGAGAGCCCTCCATCCCTGAGCTCTGCTCACCCTGCTGTTTTCTGGAATCTTTGTAAAGGTCAAGAATATTAAAATACAAGTTCTTCGGAAGTAATTTCAAAATGTCAAAAGGTATTTTTCAGTGCGTAAAAGCGCAGTCTTTTCATTTATGGTATTTTTCTTGATGTTGAAAATGTGCTGTGAGTTTTTCAGGCTTTTTTCTATCAATGTTAATAGTGGCAAGAGTAGGAGTCACTGTTCTAATACCATAAAAAAATGAAGATGCCTGTGCAAACTCGTAGGGCAGTAATGTCTGTGTAAATCCCTGTCTGCATACAAAACTAAAAAATTGGCCACTCTCTCATATGACTGTGGAATTTTATGACTGTTCTAAAAATAATAGTGAAACCCAGTGAATCCACTCTGACTTGAGCAAGTAGTGACATGAGTAATTTAGTCTTCAGTGAGAGGGAGAAAGGGACCACCGAGTGTAAGGACCTTTCTCCAAAGTAAGGCCACATGCCCTAATTGGAACAGAATTTTAAAATCAAGTGTGTTTTGAAGATTCTGGTTGAACTTTGCTCCATCTTATGGCTTTATGCTGAAAACGGAAGGTACCTTGACCTCCACATAACCCTACACGATAAGGCAGCTGAGGTTGGATTTTGTAAAAGAGGTATGGAGGTGGTTTCATAGGGATGTATTTAAGGAGAATCACCCACAAGAGCAAGTGCTGTGGGTTGGAACCAGTGTCCTTTCTCAGAAAAACTGCATTTCAATCTGGTTGATTAAACGTGCACTTAATGACATCAAAGCGATGTTGGTAGCTGCGAGCGCGGAGGGGACTGTGCTGCAGCAGGCAGTCCCAAGCCAGGAGGCTTCAGCCAGAGTGCCCCAACGTTTCCTGGGCAGCATTGCCTTGTACAACGGACAAGGACAAGGCGTAGTCTCAGTTCTCTGCGATACATTTCAGTCAGTGTGTTCATTTCTGTAATTTCAGAGTAACCTGTTGTTAAACTGATGACAGCGTGCATCGACACAGATCCTCTGCTGGTGCACGGTGAGGTAGATCCATTGAAGTGACAGATGTGAATTGCAGCTGAGGATCTAACCCATTGCTTTCAGAACAGCCCCTGAGGTGATGGCTGGGCTGGTGTACGGGATGTTTAGCACATTTGTATCTGTGTTTCAGTAGCACATATTGGATGACAAATGGGTTTGGTTTTTTTTTCCTTTTGCCTTTTTGTTTTGTTTTGTTTTTGTAGAATAATGCTTTATGATTGGTTCCAGTGTGATAAAGCTCTGTAAGACGTTTGGAAAACTGCAGAAAACTGTACTGTGAAGAGTGTGGTTCCTACCCTCTCTTTTTCCTGCAAACAGTAGATTTCAGCAGAGATGGACTTCCTTGGACTTAGACACTCTGTGAAAAGAAAGATATCCCAGTTTCTAATGGAAGCATCATTGTAATTACTGTATAACTACCCTGTACAAAGACAGCTTTATTATATGTGTGAATGTAATTTTGCTATGTTGTTTTTATGTTTGAGGGACAACAGCCTTTGGTCTGGGTGAGACGTATAGCCTTATAAAAACCGAGATTGTAGCTCCCTATCTGATGGTTTACTAAAAGGTGTTCGGTTGCTCTGTTTTTGCCGAAGATAAACGTAAACCAGTTCCCTGAAAACCAATGATCTATTCCACTACACACACATCAGTGACATAAGTGGGTCATATTAGTGAAAACAAAGGCTTGATAATAAATTGCATTATTTTCCCTAGAGACTCCACATGTAAGATCTTTTGACACCTTAAGAAGAAAGAAATCCTGCAGCTGTTAGTGCTGGTTAGAATGGATGACTCCTTCTATTAATTCTGTCTCAACCTTAGATTAATTCTGAATACTGTAATTAGGAGAACATATTTTTCCATCACTTCTCAAATCTGAACTCTTTGGAATTCAGTTCGTTGTCAAGTTAGAGGTGGAGCTGGCTCGCTTTAGAGACAATTCACCGGTGGTTTCAGACAAACAAGAGTTTGCAAGATGGGAATGCCATTTTCATTGAAAGAGAATACAGGTCATTGCATAATGTTCTCCTCTGTGTACCATACATACACACGTATGTACAGCTTCTCACTGAGGACCGTTGCATTGGACAAAGCTGTCACTGGTTATTTGTATCCACAGTTTGAACGCAGCAGAGCAGTTGGACATAGGGTGTGAGGCTGTGCTCACCACGACTCGGCCGCATGTGGGGGCTTGGCAGCAGTCCCACTGGTGTCCCTGGGGTTCATCAGATACGTGTATCAAATAGTGCGTCTGGCTGGAAGAGCCTTTCTGGAAAGCGATGTAGGGTGAAACCTGTCTCTGCTTGGGTTTGCAGAGCGGGATACGATGATGCGGTTTTGCTGAATTTAAAATCACAATTTACTTTATGTAAAGCCAACTGCTCTTCTCTCTTTTCTTTTTTATGGAAAAGCATATATTTTGCATATAGATGGGAGATACTAATTCTCAGTATATCTAAACCTGCCAGATTTAACAAGGTTTTTCATTTATTGTTTGAAGCATCCTAGGATTTGAAAACAAAAGCAGAATTATGATTGGAATTTTAATTCTTAAATATAGATCTAATCAGCATTTTAAACCCTTAGCCAAACAAAATATATGAATTTCTGTTACAGTTAACCAGAAAAGTGTTTTTCTATGGTACGCCTTTAAAAATAATTCCATAAATATGGGACCACTGTGTGTTCAACATAAAATTTTTATTCCACTCTAACTAAGGATTGAGTAAATGGATTTCTTTTTTAAATGAGAAACTTTATCTTCTGTATTTTAAGCGGAACAAATTTGAATTTTGTCTCTGATAATAAAATTTTGTATAGTAATGTGTAATTCATCACTGTCTTAATTTTCTGATGTGGAGACATGGCTAAGATAAATAATACCCAGCCTTTTGATTATGTTCCCATTTCACTTGAGATAACAGTTTAATAATGCTGAATAGATACACTGAGGTTTTACAATGAAAAACATGCCAGAAAAAAATATGTTGTAACGTGAGGAATTTTTCAAAACAGATAAAAATGCTGGGACTGTTAGAAAGCAGAGATCCACAGAAAGTACAAATTTGGGGTTGGAAGTACCCTCGAGTACTCCGAGACTAACAGGACTGAGACTGAAATAGAGAGCAAAGTCTGTCTTTTGTGCTTTTCTAATTGTGTAAATTTTGAATAAGCAAAAAGATCTTTTCATTGGTAAAAGTGATTTCAAGTGGAATGCAGTTCAAATGACTTTTTAATAGAGTCCTTGAATTCAGCCTATTATTTTCGTTTTTTGAAGAACAGTTTCAGTAACAATGAGATGTGAAATATGTGCAATTATTTACCCATTGGATACAATCATGTTCCCACTGAAGTCAATTGGAGCTTTGACATTGTCATCACTAGGACTAAATGCCAACCCTGTATTTTTCAAAATATACCTTTCAAGGCTAGAATGTCTCTTTTCTTTTAACAATAAAGATGTTTCCTTCTGTGCTGCACATCATAGTCTGCTGGAAAGCCAAAGGGAATGTTTAAGGTCCTGGCGGCTTGGCTGCTTTGGGCCCAGGAAGCAGAGCTGGGGCCTAAATGAGTAAGTTTATAGCATCCTACCGTTCACTGTACAAGGTGGACATGAAGCTACTGGAGAGTGTCCAGGGAAGGGCAGAAAGGATGGTGAAGGGTCTGGAGGGGAAGTCTTATGAGGAGAGGCTTAAGTCCCTTGGTTTGTTCAGCCTGGAGAAGAGGCTGAGGGGTGACCTCATCACGGTCTCTGGCTTCCTGATGAGGGGGAGCGAAGGGGCAGGCGCCCATCTCCTCTCTGGTGATCAGGGATAGAACCTGAGGGAACAGCATGAAGCTGTGACAGCGCAGGTTTAGGTTGGATACTAGGAAGAGGCTCTTCACTCAGAGGGTGGTCAGGCACAGGAACAGGCTCCCCAGATAAGTGGGTCAAGCACCGAGCCTGAATGAGTTCCAGAAGTGTCTAGATGCTGCACTCAAACCCATGCTCTGACTTGGCTGGTCCTGTGTGGAGCCAGTATTTGGACTCGGTGATCTTTATGGGTCCCTTCCAACTCAGGAGAATCTGTGATTCTACCTGACTGCAGCTAGAGGGTTGACCATCCCATATGCATGTGCCAGTGGAGTATGAAGACCCCTCATACCTATTTTTCCTGAGTTGAGGTCTGGAGCAGGAATTCAGGAGGCCTGCAGAGGTTGGGCCAGCAGAGAGCTTTCACATTAACTGGTTCATAAGGTGAACTATGATGGATTGGGATGTAGTACACACGAAAGGGGGGCATTTGTCTCTCCCTTTTCTACTACATGTACCTCTCCAGCATTGAAACAACTGAGTCCATGTGCACAGCCACCTTGGAAGCATCCCTGAGAGAGGAGGCAGGACATGAGGAGGGAGGTCATTTCAGGGCACTTGCCTCTGAAATCCCAGTGACAGCACATCTCCTAATCAAACATCAAACACAACATGCTTGTTTCTTCCCCAGTGCAGCCAGTGCAATCAGCAGCACTTCAGTCAGCAGCTGAGCTGCTTTCAAGTTGAACATCTTCATACAAGACCAAGTGAATAGCTGTTTATTTGCTCTCAGCTCAGTGTCTTCAGTAAGAGTAGAACTTTAAAGGCACCATTTGCTTTGAAAGCTCCACATCTGAGCTGGAGGGTGTAGGAGGGGGAGAAGTTTGAGCTTTTGGTTTGTAAACTGACTTAGGAGTATTTGCTGTCTTAATAACAGAAAATCAGCTTTTCTTGACTAATTCCCTGCTTCCTCCTATCCCTAGAAAAAAATATCTAGCTTCCTTTAAGCTGTGCCCACCACGCAGAGTCCTGCTGCTGTCAGAAGCACTCCAACTCCTGCATACTGCAAGGACCAAGGCCTCAGGAGTGGCGAGAAAGCACGCAGTGAGCTGGTGATAATCCCGGCTTGTCTGAGCATCAACCATATAAACCCCATGTTAGGGAAGCGGTACTGGGGACGGCTGATGGCCGAGGCTGTGTTATGGATGGGATGGGAAAATAAACACAGAGCTGGTTGTCAGAAAAGTGTAATGAAGGTAAAGCTGAAATGGTGGGAAATAATGAGGATCTGCTTGGGAAATTAAAGTCTCATTATGTTGAAACTTGGTCTTTGGGTTAGCAGCCACATCTACTGTGGCCAAAATCTAATTAAACAGAGAAGGAGGCACCCTGCTAGTGCTTGTTGTTTGCGTCCTGATGTCAAGCTACAGAAACGCCACTGCACTGAACTTAGCCCATACCATCCTCTGCCAATTTGTACTATGTCAGACCATTAGAACAGGGACTAATGGTGCGAGGCTGAATGAGAACTGTGATGGGACAACCATGGGGAGACTTGTTCCTCAGGTGTGCTTCCCATACATCACCTCCTCTCCTTTCTGTCCTGATCCTGCTTCTGTTCTTGGGTCACAGCAACTGTAGGAACAGCAGGTAGAGCCTGGGTATAATTTGTATGGGTTTGCCTTTGATTCACCTTGTCTCTCCGCAGTAGCAGGCTGCAATGAAGAAACCGGGGAGAAGGATCTAAGTGCTCGATCTTCCATAGTGCCACCCCTGACTAACCAAGGTACCTGCTAGCCCAATATCCTGCCCTGCTAGGGCCTGAGTAACAACGACAGGGCTTGAGCTCCAGTGTAACATTCATTTAGCAGTGTATTGGATGTGTGATGTTAATTACTCACTGTACTGCTACAGTATTACTTTTAGCAAATATATTTTTGCTTCTTCAACTTACTCAGGAATCACTTTTGTCTGTTATACTTAACATTATTTTTGACCTGCTCATTGCAGAAGGTTAGGAAAAAGAAAGAGGAGGAAGAGGGGGAGGATAATAAGATGCTATTACATGACATGTCTATTACAGTAATTCATTTCATGTGGCACAGAACTGTTGCCAGTGATAAATGCATGTTCCTGGTACAATTATGAGATGTACCTTGAACTTTTCAACAATAAAACTGTCAAAAGGTTGCAATAAGCACAAGCACAAATGTGAATCTGTCCCTTAAAAAGATGAAATAGCTCACAAATGTGATTTTAATAGATGGTATTATTTTCAGAGATGCATTTTTATATCCATTAACTATTTCTGGATTCATTTTTATATCCATTAACTATAGTTAATACCAAATGTGTATATTGTTTTCTCCCTACAGTCATGGATGTAACCCATTTTTCCCATCCTACTCAGTTGCATAGCTGACTGACACATTTCAAATACATTTCCATGGAAGCCAGAGCAACGATGTCTTATGTGTCTTAGCACAAATCAGCATTTATATCCATACCTACAAATGGAAATCAGAGCATGTCTGTGGCTTTCAAAATGCCTGTAAGGTTTTGGGTGGTTGATACCAAAAGCAGGTTAACACAAGCAGGTAGATAACCCCAAGGCAGGTAAGTCACTCCAAAGGAGACCACGTCACCTTGGAAAGCAGAGGGACTATGGGGAGGGGGAGGATAATCTTTCTTGATTGTTTTCTGAAGATTTGCGCCACTGTAAAGGACAAGCAGAAGAAAACCCCAACCCAGGAATCTGGAGCAAGTGAGCCTAAAGCCGAGACACAAGTAAGAGTCATGGCTGTGGCTCCAGGAAATGTTAACAGAGGAGGCAATTTGGGCTAAATGCTGAATTGAAAGACTGAAAATACTTATAGAGGGTTATAACCATTGGCAGGTCCAATTTAAATCCAAACATTTCCAATAATCTCCGGTGGAAGCAGTGTGATAGGAGAGAGTTTTTATGTCCAAGTTCTTCACCAGCTAGTATCGTGAGATTCATGACACACACATACTTTAAACATTACCCCTGAAGTTACCACAACCATAAGACAGGTCATTTCTGCTTATGATCAACCTGGGTGATAGTTACCACTAAATGTGGGTTTGAAAAGCAGTAAGAGATGAAGATTTCCTAGTACCTTGTTGAGACTAGTCTGGGCTGGTGAGCCAGGAGCTTTGGTTAGGATTTCACCCAGTGTGAGACATAACTGCAGATCCTTCCTTCAGTTTGAAACCAGTGTAAGCCGTAAGCTGTACCACTTATACAGAGTGCTTGTACCATGTCAAAATATATGAACTGCTTAGGGGAGCCCTTGCTTGCGCTAAGAATAGTTCACAGAATCCAGTAGCAGATAAATGGTTGACTCAGGAATTTTTTTGTTCTGTTTAAATCTCCTTATCACTGAGGGTATTTTTTCAGTAAGTCATAGTTCAGTCGGGGAAAAATAGTTGGATGAGTAAAAGTTAAGGACAAAATATCAGGATCATGGTTCATAAAAACTGTCTCTGCATCTGTCCTTACATAATTCATTTGTCTGTGACCTTGCCTGATATGAACATTCCAAAGGCATTTGTGGGGTTTGAATTTTACTGGTTTTGTGTGCACAGCATGACACTAAATTAAAGCAAATATTTAATTGATATATCTGCATGGAATTTCCATGGAGGCTAAGTACTCGAAATTACACATAAAATAAATGGGAAAATGAAGGTCATAGGTTTAAAATTAGGTGTGCAATTGCAATTACAATTTTAAAAGCGTTTCACTTGTGTTCAGCAATTGCACTTTGTAATAGAGTATAAAATCACGCTACACTTTTTAAGTGTCTTAAGTGATTTGTTTAGGCTATAGGAGGACAGAAGTCTACTACTTCTTTCTTACACACATTAAACTCACAGCTTCTGCTAACTAGATACAAAACTGACAGGGCATAGAGGTGTGCAATGCTAAGTGTACTGCTTCTGAAAAACTGAAGTAAATGATGAGATTTGGTAAAACCAAATGCATAATCAGAGTTGGCTCTACAAACCAGCTGCAACTTATATGCAGATGTGTATAGGAAAGTGGATAAACTTGAATAAACAGAGTTGACTCGCTTTCAACTGCATGAGACGAAGTTTGTCCTAATAAGTAAGTATACTCACTTCCTCTACACTGCCATAGCAACTTCTAATTTGTGTCAGAGTTGGTGACAGAAGAATTGTATCTACTGGTCTGCACTCACAGCAGGACTGGTACTTCTGTGTGTCCTGTTAGTAAGGATTCAATTAATGTACTATCCAGTCCCATTTTAGTGGAGCGGGAGAGATTTGAGCGTCTGAGGCAAAGCAGTGCAACCACTGCTTCCGAAGAGCCCGGTTCCTACGACGTCTGTCAGGCTTGCTACGTTTGGTTGTCTAATAGATCGATGTCTACATTGGAGCTGGTTATCAAGGATCCCTCAGTCGACATGGTAATAAGCCCCCAATAAATCACATCACAGAGTATGCAACAAAAGCAGTAAGGTGGATAGTAAAGGTGAATATCATGAATTTTAGTAGTGGGATAATATATGTAGGAAACTTTAAAGGCATAACCTGAAGTGAATTATGAACTTCTTGGAAAAACTGACTCCATTTACTGTAAATGAAATTAGAAATTGAAGCCCAGCTCAGGGAGTTGCTGTGAGCCTGAATGTAAAAAAGTAACCATGAATCCAAGGGAGTCTCCATTGGACTATTTTTTTTTCCCCATAGAACTCTGTCACTTTTGTTAGATGGGAGCAATATATCCTAGTCAAAATATGTTTGAGGATAGACACTGTCTGTTCTGACAGATGACAGTCCTCTGATAGCAGGTAATTGCTGCAAAGTTGATAAATTGATTCTTTCTTATATCCTGATTTAAGGCCAGATTATTTTTTTTCCTCCACACCACATGTGGGATATTAGCTTTTGTTCACTTAATTAGTATTTAGGGTTTGACTGCTTCATGATGACATTGCTCAAGAACAGACACAGAGTAGTGTTTTTGGCTAAGACTGCATAGCTCCTGGAGCACTCCAAGGGCAGAGAGCAGGTACATTCTCTGAGCAAGGCTCCGGTTTGTTTTATTCATGAATAACAAGATGTCTTCCTGACTCTTTGATGCCATAGTAGGGGAGATGTTGCCTGATATAGAAAGTCCTTTATATTGCTGGGGCTTTTCAGTTTGTAATGTCTTCCATCATAAAAATAGAAGTAGTGTCTAAGCTGTATGTAACAGCAAGTATAAGGTGGTGCAATGATTTTCATCTCAGTGATGGCAATCGGCAATAAGTTATGAACAAGGTGGCTGCAGTGAAAGAAAAAAAAAAGGAATAGATTTTAGGAATATTAAAAAAAAAAAACAAAACAAACTAAAAGGGCTCATGGCTTTGAATGAAGTGTTGGACTGAAATGGATTAACATGCCACTTCAGTCTGGGACAGGAAAAGAGCACCAGACAACTGAGCACTTAGTCAGGAAAGATAAGGAGAGAAAAGTAGGGAAGTGGAACAGTACAGTAGAACGTCAATAATCTGGAAATTATATATAAAGATGAGCTATTTCCTTTGACCAAGCAAGAAGCAGCTTTAGGCTTCATAGCCCCTACACACATTTCAAACCATTATTAGATACATAGTAGGCAAATGGCAGAACAGAAATAGAGGAAAAGATTAAACCAATTATTACCTACTACTGAGATTCAGAATGTTGAAGGTGGCAAGACACAATGACTGTGTACACTTAGGTAGCTATAGTAGTGACCTTTAATAAGTCTTAACTGATCATTAGGATGCTAAAGTAGAAGTGATGGGAAAAAAAGACATTTCTGGTCTTCTGGAGGATAATGAAAGCAGCATTAGGTAGTGTGAATTTACCAAGTGCAGATCTTGTAAGACAAACTTGATGGTTGCTTTTTTGATAGAATTGCAAAATTATTACTGAATTCAGAGCAGCAGCTATCATTTGTCTAGATTTTAATAAAGCATTTGACAGCAGCTTTCAATATTAATTTAAATTAGCCGGGGAACAAACTTCACATGGGCTGAAGTTGGCTGAAGAGCTTTTAAAAGAAGATAATGCAAAGTGGCAGTCAGCAAGACTTTGGCCATATATCTATCTAGTGGATGCCCAAGATTGCCCAAGTTTTAGTGTCTTCAATAATGATTTCTCAGAAAGGAAGGAAAAAAGCACCCTCTTAATGAAATTGAGGGACTTGTTAACAACAGTAAAGATGAGGAAAATTTACGAGACCGTACCCAAAGAATTGAATAATGGGCAGGAAGTAAGATTCACCTCTAAATGCCAACTAATTCTCCTGGGAAAAATCATTCACAAACTCAGTTAGCAGAATGGAGAAAACTCAATAGTACCATTGCAAATTAGTCTGGAGGAGTTAGCAGAGCAAAGCATGTGCAAGTTTGCAATGACTTACAGTAGCCAAATGAGCTAATACGATTATGGGATCACACCGCAATATGTAATGTCATGGCGCGAGGAGTTACAATCTTTGTCTACCCATTTTGATTTGACAGCAATTGGATACAGTTTTTCTTTCTCAGAAAGAATTTAAGAAATAGGAAAGAATTAAAAATGAGAAACTGAACAAGATTTAGGGAGATAGTATTTGATTGCTCTAATTAATGCCATAACTTGCTATTTAAAGGAAGTCCTTGGCAAGGAGATGATGAAAATAACAAGTGCCTATATATTTATATGTACACTAAGATAATTGAGGAAAATCTTGAATGAAGGGCCAATCTCTACAACACTCTATGAATAACGTAAGCTCAGTAAAAGAGAGTCTATGATGGTATCTGAAGACGAGGAGTGCTAATATTGATAAGAGGCGTATTTGCAATATCATCTTGAATTATCTGGATCATTTATGTCTTTTATGTTTGGGTACTTACATCAGCTATGGTAAAACACACCTAAAGGGAAATAGGAAGGGGAAGGAAGAGGTGCCATAGCTTAGATACACCCAGTTTCCAAGAACGGACGGGGTGAATCCTCCAGTAGATATACTGGGGTGAAGTTAAGAAAGTGAAAACCAGAACCAGGTGAGTATCCAGGTCTGTCAGTGCTGTCTCAGTGTTTCCCTTGACTGTCCATTCTGAAAAACATGACGAAGAAGGAATCAAAATCAATATCTACCTCCCATATGGGAGAGTTTGGGCCATTGCCCTACCAGGGCCTGGAGTCAGTCCACGATCAATCTTAGAAAGCGATTGTCAGAAGAGATGGCTTTGGGGTAAGTAATTATTGATAAGAAAATATCAAGTGTATCACTTGTTTTTAATTTATGCCCATCTTTAGCTTTTTTTTTTGTGTGTGATTGTGGCTTTACCTTGAAAACCTCATACGTGACTCCGATTTTTAATCCTCAGAATCTCCCAGAAACAAATTATAGCAGTGCTCAGAAACTCACCCTATTGATAATTGAAAGCACTCTGGGCATCTTAAAAATGAGATTTTGATGCATAGATAAATCTAGCAACACATTACAATATTGCCCTCTGAAAATGTGCAAGATATTCCTGGCTTGCTGCATATTATATAACATAGCCATTAAATGCAGATTATCTTTCAAAGGAGAGGCAGAGATTAATGAGTCAAACGAAAATGATGAATTAAATGAGCCCGATCAGACACACTTACAAAATTAGCTAGCGAAGAGTTCTATAGAAACAAGAAATATTAGAGCCAGATTGCTCAAACACAATTTTAAGAGGAGTAGCAATGCATATAAACATACATTATCACATTATAGTACTCTTATTCTTTTTTCCTAATTTTTTTTTTTCCTGTAAAATATATAGTGCAAAGATACTAGAGGCATTACTCCACAAACTGTAGTACCTTGGGCAAGAAAAACCTAGAAGGGGTGCTGAGACTCAGGCTGATGGATTCTGACCCTGCACTGGCTCTTTCTCCAGTGGGGTCTGGAGACTTCAGTGGGGTTCCATGCGAATCCAGAAAAGTCTTCCCTTGCAGTCAGGCCAGATCAGAGCTATAAATCAAAGCCACTGATTTTCTCCATGTCTTTAGGCAAATAATTTATCCTCAGCGGAATGTAAGTCATTTAGCCTTTGCATAATAATACTCTGCCCCAAGGGACATCGGGAGGTCTGAGTGTTGGAAGGTGGGAAAGAGCCTTTGGTGGAAGCTGTCTTGTGAATACGAAGTTGTCTTGTTTCTACACGGTGAAAGGGGCAGGAAGAGGGTGATTTCCCACTTGCTATTCTGAACGCTTCTTTCCCGCTCATCTCCGCGAACGGATTTCCTTGAGCATTGGCAAGGCTCGATGAAGTTGTTACCCAGCTATTGCTACCCCTGACCCTGGAACAGAAGGTTGCACCTCCCCAACCGCTTTATGTTCACGCAAAGTGTTCTTCAAAACCGGCAGCTTCAATGCAACAGAGGACATGGCTTGTCTTCGGAGCATTTCATGGGATCCCCAGGCTTCTGAGGCACATCTGCTGACACAGTGCTGTGCTGTGGTGCCTCCAGCCCAGCTCATAGCCTGACCCGAAGCAGCTGCCCTTCTGCCTCCCCTCTGTAATCAGCTTCTCAGCTTAAGGGCTGCAGTGCTCAAAGGCGGCTGAACTGCTGGTGCTCCTTTCTATTCCTCATGTACAAGCTGCTCTGGTCGCCCAGTCCCCCTGATTAACACAGTTCAGTTAAGCAGCAATCTGAACTTACCCGTAGGTTGTTCTGTTTCAAAACTAAATAAGGGATTTTGTGCCTGAAATCCTAGGTATTTTCCCCAAATCTATCAGCAGGTAGAATAAAAGTTGTATTTCTGCCTGCCAGCTTTGTACAGGCTTCTTTTGGACCATCCTGACTATGATAACAGTACCTCCACAAAAAATTACGAACTGCATATTCAGTGGAGACTGCCTTGCTGACACTAATTACCATATCATCTGATAAATGACTGCCTAGCTTAGTGAGATTCCTTTGGTGATGGAGATCAAGACACTGGCTCCACCAGACTGAATCCAACCTCTTCACTTAATTTATGTAAATCTCTGAAATCAGTCATATCCTCAGCATATGTTCCTGGAACTCCATCCATCACCATCATGATGTCTTTATCTGTTGATGCTAATACTGCTGTTTTAACTTGGAAACCAACAGATGTGAAAACTGATGGATAGATGAATAACTGCTACCTTGGAGATTTCTTATTCTTGATGGAGTTTGGGCTGACAGGTATGTGGTGACTGAACTCAACAATATCCTGACTGCATTTGTAATTACGTTCTCCATCCTTATTTTTATAAGAATTCAATATTTAGCACCAATAATCCAAAATATTGTTGTAAAAGAGCTGTGATCTATATAACACTCTAACCAGAGCTTGAACTGAGAGTAATATATTTTCTGAAAATGGGCAATAGAAATCACTGGAGAAAATGAAATGAATTCAGATGCTTGATCACTGGCAGAGGCACTGACTGGCCTTAGAGAATGTAACTTTAGCAAAAAAAAGGAAGATCTATGTGTGGCTGTGCTGACTGCAGCGCTGTTTAATTAACTCAGACAGCTGACCTTCCCGGATGCCTTCTAACGTAAGAGATTTTCATTGTGTTTTGCTAAGAAGATGGAGAGGACCCTGAGCAGCATCTCTGGAAGAGCCAAAGCAGTCAAGGCAAGGAAGAAGTACTGCTGTTGCAATTCACGTTTGGCAGAGGGCTGGAAAAGGAGGTTTTAGCCCAAAGATGGGCTGTATCAGGAGGAAGCCAGTCCCTTTAACCCTTGGAAAGGTACAGGGTGACTACCAGGCTGTGAGTGCACATTGAAAAGCAGCTGCTTTAGGGCTTCCTACCTCTGCTACATCTCTTCTCCCAGCAGCTCCCATTGTCAGGATGTGCTGGTGGCTGGTGAGCCCTGGCTGGCTGCACAGACAGCCAAGCCAACATCTTTCATTGACACAGGGCACTGTGGTAAGCTGGGGTGGCTGCCGGCTCTGTTGGTGCTCTGGATTCCCAACCTTAGGGTTTGATGCTTTCAGAGGCTGCCAAATATCTCATTGACAAAGGTGGCTGAGGTCTATTTTTGCTGTGGAAATGCCAGTTAACTTTTTCTTCTGGCCTGAATTAGCTAATATTATTTTTTGACACTTTCATCTGTTACTCACCCAATTCTTGGCACTGCGGATTCCCAGGAGTTATTTGGTTCCTACAGCATCCTGAGAGAGAGAGAGTGTAATTTGGGGAGATCCCTACCAAAACTTTCCATGTTTTCCCTTGAGAAGCTGGAGACAAAAAATTGCAGGCAAAGCACCTCTTTCAGACTTCTGGTGCTCTGCCTCAAGCCAGAGTATCGTGGCGAAGCAGCAATAATTTTAGTGGTTAGTGATCTCATGGGAAGAGCAGTGCTGCCTGATCAGAGAAACACTTCAAAGCACTATCAAAATTATGATAATTCCTTCATTTAAGAACTCTTTCTGGCTCCCTATCAAAGTGTATGCTTACACTGTAGCCCCACAAGTGTTATTATAGATAAATTTAAGCTAACTATATAGCTTTCATAACAGGACAAATAAGCTGGTTCTTTTCTGCTTGCTGCCTCTGAAGAGAGAAACTTCAGACACTGCTCACAGGCAATCCTCACATGATGTTTAGAATCTTTAGCTTTCCAGTCTAATATGCCTTAACTTCATATTATGGTCATTTTCTAATTCTTAATCAAATCCTTGTTCCAGAGCCTCCAAGGAAGACTTGTGGCTAGATATTACTTTCCTTGCAGCCTCACATGCAAATGTCATCATTTCAATGAATGCTGCTGCTGCTTCAGGGCAAATTCAAAGGAATATTTTTCTTGGGGCTAATCTACAAGGACATTGACTCACCTTTTGTGAACAGTAAAAACACCTTTGTTCCTTATTTTCCTTTTGGAAGATGAACTGAACTCACTGGATATTTTTAGCCTAAGCCAATACCTGGTAAAGACCTTGGGGTCCAATCCAAACTTTCCAAAGGACAGTAGATACCATCACGACTGATCACTTACTGCATCTTTGACTAATGGTGGTAGCGGGGCTGCAGTCATTAAAATCTTCCCAGTAATTGGCAACACCAGACAGATCCGTAACCACCAAAAGAATGTAATCTACCTGCAAGAATAATATTCTAGAACATTTAATCATCAGCAACACACGTAACAACTGTCTTTTAAGCAAAAATGGCAGAGTTATTAATATAGTCAGGTTTTTTTTACATTGAAAGCAGACCCTTTTAACAAAGGGAGACTTATTTTCTATCAAATAACTTTGATCAAACTAATGACTTTCTCTTCAAACTTGCGTTTTTTCTTTGGGCCTCCATACTTCCTGTAAAAACTAAGATTTTAATTATATCCTTCTTCCCTAGAGAAGGACTTTTATGAAAACAAATCTTGAGCCTTGCAGCACTTCATCATTATACTCTTACTTCCTATTATTAGTATAATTAAACAAGTTGATTTTTTGGACGCATTTTTATTATACATTACAGTCTCTCCTAGTGTACATCCTGCAGAGCATGTTCCACAGGATCCTGCATTCTGCCCTCTTTCTTTGACCATATAACTCTGGGACCCTGTGAGAACCATTTTTCAAAGGGATTGCTCTCTGCTTGCATTTTGTTGGGCAAAATAGTAATGATTTTCAAAAGAACTCGGTAGGCATTGTCCTAATTTTTTCCCATGAGATTAATGTAAATTTTTGTTTATTCTCTGAGAGCAGAGATATACAGAACTCCTACCATCTGAGTACATTTTTACGCAATAAGCCTGGTGAATTTTGTGTGGCTCAATTGACATTTATTAAATGATCAGTCCTAATGATGAAGTGTAGGCAAAATAAGTGGTAGGCCTAAAATGCAAAATCTTTGATTACTAGAGATTTAATCAGTTGAAGAAAACAGCGAGGCAAAACAATGAGTGATGGAAATACTGCACATGAATAATTGTAATAGTCTAATTAAGCTAAAAGAAATAACACAGCCTTTGTCAAGCTTGTCGGCAACAAAATGCTACCATGCTGAAACTCAAGAATCAAATTTTACATTCTCCATCACATGGTGCAGAAGAAAGCAAATGAGATAAATTACAGCCTGAAGTGCCAAAAGAAGGCACTTGGAGAATAAGTGTACCTACATATTGTCAAAATGCAGCACTCTACTTTTTTGCCATCCGCATCAACAGTACATAGCATGTGAGAGAGAAGGGCGTAAGATGACAGGATTAGATTTTAAGGATGAAGTACTTTGAGTGACAGACAGTGCATTGTGTTTTGAGTGATCTGTGTCCTAATGGAGAAAACACAAGCGCAGTCAGCAACATTGGCAATACTTCCCACTATTGATGGGATAATAGAGGGAGAGGATGCAGAGTGTTTGAGAAGTTCAGCTGGAAGCATAACTGCATGGTATTTATTTATCATCCCATTTTCCTAATGAAATGAGTTACTTTGACACACAAGTGGTAAAAAGCGCTTGAAACAAAAAAAAAAAAAAGTGTAAGTTGAATTCCAGCATCTTGGCTCATGAAAGGATTGCTGTCTGCATCTCTCTGCATCTTCTGTCCCTTCTATGTTGTAGAAAATCACCTATGGTAAAGTAGAACTGCAGTGCTATGTCTTTGCCAAAGAGTTGTTCACCTCAAGCACACATACAAGAGAAGCACGATACAGTAGAAAATTACATCACATGAAGTCTAAAGTGTTAAAATGTGACACAGTGAGTCACAGGCTAAGGCTGCATTAACAAGTGGTCTGTGTGCCAGGAGCAGCACTTCTCTAGAGAGAAACCAGACCTAACACCAGGGATTTTATTTCAGAGCAGCTCAGGTCTGATCCCACAGACTAAATGCCTGTTAGCTGCTGGAGTGCAACTTCTGGTTCAGCATCCTCCAGAAAGAATCTAGTACCAGATTTCCAGTGCGGATCCGAGGTGTCAATCAAAGTGCAATAAGATTTGGAGAAATGATGGGAAATTCTGCTCACAGGTATGTTCCCAATCTTTGTCCTATGATGCATAGGTATCACAGAATCACAGACTAGTTTGGGTTGGAAGGGACCTTAAAGACCATCTGTTTCCAATGACCCCTGGTTGGAACCTAAAGCCCCACCCAACCTGGCCTTGAGCTCCTCCAGGGAGGGGGCAGCCACAGCTTCTCTGGGCAGCCTGTGCCAGGGCCTCATTGCCCTCACAGGAAATAATTTCTTCCAAATATCTAAGCTAAACTTGCCCTCTTTTAGTTTAAACCCACTACCCCTATCACTAAATGCCCTTGCAAGCAACCTCTCCCCAGCTTTCATTCAGGCACTAGAAGGCTGCTTTGAAGTTTCCCCAGAGCCTTCTGTTCTCCAGGCTGAGTAACCTCAGCCTCTCAGCCTGCCTCCGTAGGAGAGGTGCTCCAACTCTCTGATCATCTTTGTGGCCAAAACCTGTACAGTTGTGTTTATCTTTGTTTTTATACAGTGAGGAATAATATCTGGTCTCTGTTCTTGAATCTTCAAGAAACAGTAATATACACACAAAAAAATTACCTGGATTTTATTTGTTTACCGCACAGAAAAGTGTGTGCACTTACCATGGCAACCTTACTTTCTTCAATAACACTTGGCACATCTGTGAGCCACTAATCTTAATGGAATATGTTTACTCATTTGAGGTATGAATGCACTGAAAATTGCATCAGGCATAGGATAGGACACTGCATCAAGGTGAGACACTCAGCTTCTGTCTCCATTTTTTCCCACTAATAGCCTGACTTTTTCTTTCAAATAAATTAATGTCTCTAAGCCTCTGCTTCTTGCCTTGTCATTTTTCTGTCTCCACTTGTCAGATCATTGCTTCTCTGTGGTTAGGGACTTCAGAGCATCCTGATGCTCACACAGCTCCTAGCAGGATGGGGATCCAGCTCTTGTGAGAGGCTTGCTGCAGATCTTGTACCATGCACAGCCATTCATTGCTAGGAGAAAGCCAAGAAATTGCTGTCAGAAATTTTTTAGGATAATTTTTTGAAAGACTGTCTTTCTCTTGTCTTTATAGTAGTGAAAAATCAGTCCAATTTATGTGATGGAGATGGGAGTGCAACAGTATGGAGAAGTGTGTACTGCTTTGTGCATAGTCATGTATTAACATGTTCATTTTCCTGTGCTGTTACATGTTCCAGTGGGTGTCCCATGGTTAGGAGACAGGAGAGCCTCATGCTACTGGCAGCAGAGCACACAGACCCCAAGATAACATCCTACTTCTTCCTGCCATGGTGGGGCTCTGCCTGTGACCACGGATCTCAATGGTATCCTTTCCTGAGGTGTGGCAGCTGTTACAGTTTTCCCTCCAGAATTCACACTGGATCTGCTCCTTCATTCTCTCTGGATCAGGAGGTGGTCTTGTTCACCAAGGAAGTACCAGTCACTGGAGGTGACTGGTACTTCCTTGGACAAAGGCACAGAGGATGCAACATCCCAAGCCCCTACAAAGCTTCTGTAGCTATCTCAGCGAAGGATTCAGGATAAATAAGTGATGTCAAGGTCCAAAGGGATATTTCCATAACTGCCATTTTGTTTTCCACAGGTGTTACATCTGAGGGAGATGACACACTTTCTGAGGCTGCTGGCATCTAAGGGCCTTGCTGACCCCCCCACCTTTTTCACAGCAGACAGCCTCTGTGGCCTGTTCCTGTGTGGGAGATAGCACAGTCAATGATTCAGGCTGGTTTCCAAGAAACCTTCATGTCTCGGACGATGCAGCACAGACTTCTTCCACTTCTAGGCTATGTCCACACTGACAAAAGGTAACCACTCCTGGGAACGGCCAGGCCAAATCATAATGCATTTTTTTGTTAATTCACATTGTTTTGTAGACTGGGTTCACGTGGTTTTGGGGCTCTGGGTAGCATGCTTATTGCCCTAGGAAATAAGTGCGCTTTTTTTCATTGTGTATTTTCTGCAGTTCAAAGAAAATGTCTGGAGTAATGCGAGGGCTCAGTCTGCCAGGCTGCTCTCATTTTTTTCTCTGTCATGATGCTGTTAGTGTGTACTAAGTGCCTAGGGCACAGCAGGGAGGTGCAGGATGGAGTTTGAGGGGTGCAAGGTCTTTTGGGCTAGTTTTTGAGGGCTGGGTTGCCCAGCTTGGCTCCCATTCCCACATTGCTTCACTTCAAAAAAGATCTGAAATGTTACTTGAGTCACATAGATGCAGTTAGTGTAAGATCAGGAAAGGAGGGACAGAGAAGGAACAAAGAGATAAATTATCTCTCAGAATAGGTTTGTCAACAGTAAAGGTTGCCTAAAACAGCTGTAATTTTTTGCAAGGAAAAAAAAGAACAAAAAGAACCACAAAAAGCTGATAATCATGACAACAATTAAAAATGGGTGGTTCAAAAGTAAAAAAAGTTACAGCTGTAATGGCAAATGATATAATCAGAGTAGGACAATGGGTTGAACTTTTGCTTTACTTTGAGCAGGATGGCACAACAAGAAGGTAAGGTCTTTTCCATAGCCTTACAGTTACACAAATTCATTGTATATAGACTGCATCCACATTTTTTTTAACGACTGACATACTACAGAGAATATCCTTCATGTTTTGGCTTTTTAGTCTTTTTTTTTTTTTTTAATACAATACTGTAGATTATATGCACTATAATTGTTTTCATTTGGAGAATATGGGATGTAATTGTGCCATCAAACATGAAAGAGCGCACTGATGCATTTGTCCAGCAATAGTGCACATATTGCCTAGGGATGAGTGATAACTCTATTGTTTCTTTTCTGCATCATACAATTAAATTTTCTTTTCTGTACAGTGCAAGTCACAACAGCTTGTCAGACCTCACCAGAGACTTTGGGAGTTATAAGAATGTCAATATTTACTCTTTTTCTATCAATATTTAGCAAAGCTGAAGTGCATGTGTGTATGTCAAGCCAGTATTCTAAAGTGTATAAGGGCTAATCAGCTATAGAGTTCAAAATTAATAAAATTTTCAAGAGAGGAAATACTGCAGATAAAATGTTTATGCAAAAGATGATCTCAATCTCATTGTAAATAGGAAAAACAAATATAAAAATATACAGAATAAGACAGTAGCTTTCCCAAAGGAACGGGGAAAGAAAGGGAAAGCAAGCAGTACAGATTAGCCAGTGTTTATAATTGTATTAGTATGAGAATGTACTTCTTTATGTGTTAATGAGAGGATAAGAAGGATGCTCTTTGAGATATGATCAGGTTTTCCCCAGTAGAATGAGGAATTATGACCACAGCTCTTTAATTTGATACCCTCAGGAGGTGTGAGTTTAAGCCCTCTTACACCAGAAAATCTTAGCCTGGATGATGCAGCAGTGGTAGCAACAGCTGAGAGGAAGAGATGAGGCAGTGAGAGGAGGGCTATGTTTTTAATTTTAATGAAATAATACATGTTGCTGTAGTGGTTTGACCCTGGCTGGTGGCCAGACTCCCACCAAAGCCACTCTATCACTCCCCTCTTAGCTGGACAAGGGAGAAAATATCTGTTGAGAGGCTTTGGAGTTGAAATAAGGACAGGGAGAGAGCATTCTGCAATGAGCATCATGGGTAAAACAGACTCAACACAGAAGAAAGGCAAGAAACTCTAATTTATTACTCTACACACACAGAGAAACCAGAGACGGATAATGAGAAGTACAAACAGCTCTTAAAACACCCCCACCACCACTCCTTTCTTTACAGACTTCATTCCACGATGTTTCTCCTCTCCAGGACGGCAACGGGGA